>CM062804.1:1124219346-1124518569 GCA_031772625.1 Pinus tabuliformis | reverse complement strand
GCATGCTTGACCATGATTGATTTTCATATCGAAGAGAATCTTTGTCACAATGTGATGTTGGGACCATGGTTAACCTGGTTGATATTTCATATTAATACAATCTTTGTCAAAATACGACGTATGACCATGGTTGACCATGGCTGGCCATGGTTGACCATTATTGATATTATAAACCTAGAAGGGAATAATAAACCTAGGTGATTAATAATAAAAACCCAAGGGACTATAAAGCGAAAGGAATAATATTATAAACACTAAAATAAACATGGTTGATTATGGTTGACCATGTTTCATTTTCATATTGATACAATTCTTGTCATAATGTGATGTCGGATTAATACTAAAAACCCAATGTAATAATATTAAACTGAAGGGAATAATATTAAACCTAGGGAAATAAAACATACCTAAGGTATATAAGCCCTAAGTTAAATATTATATACCCTTAAATAAACATGGTCAATCATGCCTGACCATGGTTGATTTTTATACTAAAACAATCTTTGGCACAATGCAATGTTGGACCATGATCGACCATGGTTGAACCCTTAGATTAATAAACCCAAGGAATTGGTATATTATAAACCGAAGGGAATAATAAACCAAAGATATTATTACTAAAACCCCAAGGCACTATGAACATAAGGGAATAATACTAAACACTAAAATAAACCTAGTTGAGTATGTTTGATCATGGTTGATTTTCATATTGAGACAGTCCTTGTCACAATGCGACATTGGACCATGGTTGATTATGCTTGACCATGACTGATTTTCATATCAAGAAAGTCTTTTTCACAATGCAATGTTGGACCATGGTTGACCATAATTGATAGTATAAACCCAAGAGATTACAATCACTTTTTGTAAAATTTAGCTAAGAAAGATAACTACTATTCATTTGAAACACCCATGCTAAACTTAATTCATAATGATCTTAATTACTTATGATCATGTAAATTCTAAGAGAATATTAATATCAAGTAATGAGATTAATGGTTTCTAGATCTAATTCATGAGGAACTATTATACAATTGTTAAAGATAATAAATTATGTTGATCGTAAAATAATGTGATGTTTTTATAAATAAATTCAATTATAATAACAATTAAAACAGGTTAATAATAAAGTAGACAATTGTTTTAGAATTGTAAATTTTCACTCAATTTTTTCCTCTCTTATTTGATTGTGTTAAAATGCAGAATGGACTTTTATATCTCAAAATTTTCACTCATCTCAAAAAAAATGTTCCCTTATTTCATACTATATTTGAAAATGTTATAACTTTTTAAAAATATATATAGTTTAAAATCAATTAAAACTAATTTAAACAATTACTTTATAATGGTAAACTATCATTTTAAAATTATGTTCCTACTACACTTTATTATAAAAAATATAAAACACTAACCCATGGTAAATAATTTTAGTTCTTTATTTATCATTATATTTTAAAATATTAAGCACTTTTAAAATACTAAATAAAATGTCCATTTGAGTAGTTTAATTGACAATGGTCCTAGAAACCAAGTCTCACCATACTAGAAGTCTTGGGTTCAAACCTTGTGCTATTCCCAATCAAGATGAAGAATTAAACATGATGAAGTTATAGTCCTACCAACCCTACAAAAAAAATACTAAATAAAATAATTTAATAATATAGAATATTAACAATTTTTTTTAAACCAAATTATTACATTATTTATAAAACAACTTTTCAATTATTTATAAAACTATTTTTCCATCAAAAATTTATTGCATTATTTATTAAACCACTTCTCAACTACTATTTTATTGGATTATTTATCAAACAACTTTTGAATTGTAATAAATTAAAATTAAATTTATTTAAAATAAAACAAAATTGAAAGATAATGTTAAAGGAATATCGCTTTCCTTTGGCATTGAAATCCCAACATTCTACCCAAGACATGCATAGGCCTGGTGTTAAAAGTGAAATGGGTTTCAGTGACATCATTGAGTTTAACCATCAACAAACTTTCGAAAGGAACAAAATAAAATTCCACAAGATTGAAGACGAAAGTGAAGGCAACTTTGTAAAACAAGAAGATTATGTTTGCTTTTGAAATTGAAATAACATTAGCTTGCCATGGTTTGCAATTTACCCTAATCAAAATTTCATGGAGACTCCATTCCATTTTAAAATATTTTCAATTTAAATCCCAACGGTCTACGAAAGGCTTGCATAGACGTGGTGTTGTCTTAAAAACCAAATGGTGTCAAGATAAACACTACGTTAAACCATCAACAAAGTTTAAAAGCAGATGCAATTTTTCAAAGTAACTTCCATAATTAAAAATTTTATAACCATTTTTATATACGTTTAATTGATATATATTTATAATTAATAATAATTTAAAATAAAATTATAATTTTTAAATTATAACAATAATATTGATTTTACCAATTAAATCAATTTATATTTTTATATAATTATATTAATGGTTTTTACAATGTACAGTCCTTTTTATTTGTACAAAACTTGTAATCAACTAGAGTACAAGCTATAGTTCTCTGCTAGGTATTTACAATCGTTATTATGACTGACTATTGTGCTCATTTTAAACTTTAGATGCAAAGACAGTTATAAAGCCAAGAAGGCCAAGAGGCAGCTATTGGAAGCCGAATCGGAACGAAAAATTAAATTATATTAATTTAATTAAAACGCATATGGAAAGCCAAAAAAATTATAAACGAAAATTTAATAAATGCAAACAATTTGAGTGGTCGAGTGTTTCATTTTAAATAAAAGGGATAAAGTGTTCTCTCATTATGAATGCTCAAGGAATATGGGAAGGTGAACTCGAAGTGGATTGAAATGAAGCGGCGGTGAATTGCAGTGGCCACCAACCACGGCTCACGACCAAATCATTTTAGTTTCTTAATAATATTGTGCTGATATTAAGATTTATAATATTGGTATTCTGGTTTATAATATTAAGTTTATAATGTAACATATATTAAGTTGATATTTAGAATTTATATTAACAATATTTATTAATGTGGTTGATATTTATATCAATTACATTTATTAATATAGTTGGGCTAATTTCATATTCTATATTATGAATTATGATTTAAACAATTTTCTCAGCACACTAAATTTTAAGGCGTCAATACTCAGTGTCATTTACCAAGTTACTATTTGTGGATGAGTTTGTTTGACTAACAAGCCGTGAGCTAATATTCTTAGGAGTCATTTGATGGTCCATCTCTTAACACCAACTGTTGGAATATGTAATTCTTATTTGTCTCACTTGTGACTTTCTATCTAGAGGAGTCTGTTCCTTTTTTTTTAGGGTTGTTATATCTAGAAGTTCCTAGATTGGTGTGTATTTGAGATATTCTCTCAAAGAGTTGATTGTGTGTCTAAGATAGTCTATCTATCTTGAGACAACACTAAATGTATTTATATGAAATCTTATTTGATGTCAATATATGATATTGTGTGCACCATCAAAAATTAAATTGGTATCAGAGCCGTATAGGCCTGGGCCTGACCTCCCTCATGGGAGTGTTGGGACATAACAGAGAATATTTGTATTGTTTTTAATTTTTTGTTTGTCCATTTATATATGCGCTGAGAGTTGCAATGGTGGTGTGGCTGCTAGGATCTGAAAGCAGGTCGAGGTCGCTTGGAAGTTGTGGGCATCCGGTTTGGCAATTCAGTGGTTTGGTGTTGAGCAGGGGCATAGGTTGCTGAGGAAAGAGCTGCGTTCTTCATTCAAGGGGGAGAGTAACTGTGTGTCTGATTTGAAGGAATTAGAGAAAAATGGTTATGTAAGAGTTGAGGGTTCGAGTCGAGAAAGCTCTCAAAAATAATGAATTCGTTGAACCTCCTCATACTCGGCCTAAGTTCGAAGAGTGTCACAAGAGCACTGTAGGCGATAAGACCGAGGGCATAAAGGGACTCGGGGTTTCGTTCAAGTACCAGTTACCAAATGAGAATCTAGATGCTCTCGTTTTTGTTACAAATGATGAGATATGGATGGCCTCAAGCATTTAGCATTCAGGAAATTCCACTCAATCTTCCAACTAGCTTTAAGAAAAGGGCCATTTTAATGGATGAAATTGGGCATGCTGCAGGTGATCGATCAACAGATTTTGACCAGTATGCCAAGCGTACTCTTCTAGGAGGAATTTATGCATCCACAGAACTTTACATGGTAATAAATTACTCACTAGAATGTAGGAACACCTGGACATTTCTAGATCGTCATATCAGTGATGGCGTGAGGAGATTGTTGAGTGCCAAATTTATGCCCGTTGAGCAACTTGATGTTGTTACAGCGAGTGATGTTTGGCATTATTAACAAAACCATGTTAAGATGTATAGTGTTAGGAATTCTGCCTTCGAGACCTGCATGTCGAGCGGTCAGTGTTGAGTGGATTCCTTTTGGTGATCTATCATGATAGTTGGAAGCAGCATGGGAGGCGGAGAATAGAGATTGTTGGAGTTGAAGAGGCTATGTGGCTTTGGCATGAGTTGTCAATTTAACCATTCTCCAAACAAGATGCAGGCTACAATGGTTGCAAGAAATAAAGGCGAGTATCCTAAAAGATTAGGTCAACCTCACAAAATTCGAGTTTGGGATGGTAAATAAGTTGAGCCTGATCAACTCAATGTAGAAACGTCATATTATTAACAAAACCATGTTAAGATGTGATAGTGTTAGGAATTCTGCCTTCGAGACCTGCATGTCGAGCGGTGAGTGTTGAGTGGATTCATTTTGGTGATCTATCATGATAGTTGGAAGCAGCATGGGAGGGTGGAGAACAGATATTGTTGGAGTTGAAGAGGCTATGTGGCTTTGGCATGAGTTGTCAATTTAACCATTCTCCAAACAAGATGCTGGCTACAACGGCTGTAAGAAATAAAGGCGAGTATCCTAAAAGATTAGGTCAACCTCACAAAATTCGAGTTTGGGATGGTAAATACGTTGAGCCTGATCAACTCAATGTAGAAATGTCATATTATTAAAATGATTATGATTGCATGCTTAGAAACTCCAAAGAAAAGTAAAATGTGGTATTTATAAATGTTTTTGAATTAGAAACATTGAGCCTAGCTAACTGAATAGAGTGGTTTTGTTAGAATTATCTACTCTAACAAATTGCGTAGGTGAATCCAAGACACCAATTAAAGCAGAAAAAGAAAGAGGTGCAAAGATACTCAATGGTAGAAATAATGTTGAAGTGCAACAATTATTGTTTTTTGTACAACAAAGACAATGGAAATTAAATGATGATGGACAACTAAGTGAAATTTTGTGGGAGTTAGTGTGAGTTTGTGGAATAGACTCACTAGCATGATGTATTGTGAGTCACACATATTAATTGTAAGCAAGTTTAGGATGTTTTGTAGTGGTCTTTATAATGTATGTACCTGGTAACTCCAAGAGTTGGAGTGTGAAATGTAAGCCTGATTTACCTACAGAGCCTTATTGGCTACATTAGAGCCCTAGTGGCTACAGAGCCTTCATGGCTACAGTGCCCAAGTGGAAAAATAAGAGCCTCAATGCTCACATTTTCGGAGTCTAGGTGGTCGGGAGTGACATACCTTACTCACAGAGAAATTTGTTTTCTCACAAGTTTCAGTGTCTCTCGAGTTGAGCATAAGGCATGGTTGAGGGTGATCTGATAAAACCCAGAGCATGGTTACGGGTAATCCGATAAAACCGATGATAATGGTATCAGGTAATGGCATTTAGTTTGGCCAACTATTGTCACACATTTGTGTGTGTGTTGGAACTAGCCATTCCAAAAATAGACAAATTTATTTACAGATACAAGTACATGTAAGCAGCTATAATAGTTGACAAAACCATGTATGCAAAGAACATCCTACGACGTGCACTTTCAGCGGCTGGCACCCATGCATTCCAGTGGATGGTTGTTCCTTTATATGGACATCAACATATTTTTTTGTTATGTTTGATTAGAACTAAACTTTGCATATTGATCTCGAGAGATATACTCATTAAGGGGGTGTGTTGGAATATGTAATTCCTACTTGTCTCAGTTGTGTTTCTATCTAGAGAAGTTTGTTCCTATTCTTTAGGGTTGTTATATCTAGAAGTTCCTAGATTGGTGGGTGGTTGAGATATTCTCTCAATGAAGTGATTGTGTGTCCAATATGGTCTACCTATCTTGAGACAACACCAAATATATTTATATGTAATCTTATTTGATGTGAATATATGATATTGTGTGCACTATCAAAAATTAAGTCCAACATTATCAGCTAGCGTGAAAATAAACTCACAACACTATAATTTAGTTTGTTTCACATTTCATTTAGATATATGTAAGCCAAAATTAACCAAATAATAAACCGCCCAAATTCACATAGTCTTTCACGCTGTCGATCTGATAACATTTTCAGGCCCTTATGGTTAACACTGTGAATGACTCTTCTCATCCATACACCATGTTTCACTGAGTAAAATCCAAGTAAGATATGGGAATTATGCCAACTATTCCTCCCAAATCAGTTTCATTATGTATTTTTCCCTACACCTAGCTTCATAGACACCTAGCTTCATAGACTTCGACGTAGCATGAGAATGAACTCACAACACTGTAATTTAGTTCGTTTCACATTTCATTTAGATATATGTAAGTCAAAATTATCCAAATAATAAACTGCGCAAATTCACATAGTCTTTCATGCTGTCGATCTGATAACACTTCAGGCCCTCAAGTAAAATCCAAATAAGATATGAGAGTTACGCCAACTAGTCCTCCCAAGTCAGTTTCATTATGTATTTTTCCTTGCCCCGCTTCACTGACTTCAACTTCTTCGATCCCTGCCAAGTGCCATATCACCCTCCAAATTTTCCTCTAAAATATGCCACCTCTTTAGTCTTAACTCACCACCAAAGAAAATTGTTAGGGTTACATTTGGCATTGTGTTCCTAAATGAGCGCATTTGATCATTAACACAAAAGGTTTCGATCTATCATCCAAATTGACATAACAAAAAAATCTTTTGAATATTTGTAATCATGAGAGGATGTTATATTTTGATTATTTGATATGGTTGTAATTAAGTATTGGGAGTTTTCACAGTGCATTGTATTAGATATCATTTTTTGAGATTCAACTGCATTAATTCATTCATTCATCTATGACCATTTTCATGAGAGGTAGCCATAATTCACTAATTTCTCATGATTTTTTAATACTCCACTTAAAACTCATTTCATCAGGTGATGATCACAGGGATGAAGAAGTGGGATTGAATCTAGTGAAATAAATCACATAGCGTCAATCATCACTCTTTCTGGGCTTGCACCTAGTAACGAGGACTTCCCATGAAATCACCCATCTCAAATGGTCATAATTTTTAGAAACTAATTTTGTGAAAAATTCAATTACAATTTTTATTTTGTTCATGTTCATTATTTCAGGAACAGGCGTGGAAGCGATCAAGTGAGGAATCAATATGTAAAATTTTGGAACTTTTGGAGAATTGTATGGAATCGATTTCTATAACAAATATATGGAAAATGAAAAAAGGAAACTTGGTAATCCAGGTAATGATATCAAGACTGTTGATGAACAAGCAGTGAATTAATTCAAATGTGAAGAAAATAGCCCAGATCAGTTTGTTTATATTTTTGTTTGTTCCAGATCTTGGTATCTTTTGCCAAATATGATTGTCATATTTATTTCTATTGCTCAGTAGTTGTTATTTGATATAATTTGTTGTGCGATTTGCAGAATCTGAAAAATTCTAAATAAGCAACCAGTGATTCATCAATTTGAATGTTGAATGTAGGCATGGATATAAGTTGGATTCAATTTTATTGTTGGTTTATTTTCGAACCACTAATGAAATCTTTTGATTCTATTTATGCGTTTACCATATTTAAGTTAATAATTTGTTTTGTTTTTGTGTGTACAGGTGTCAGAATAGCGAGGGCTTAGAGCTAAAAGATCTCAAAGCCAAACAACATATCAGTTTGAAGGTTGTTGCCAAAAAAATAGTTCGAAGCATTATGCCAATATTTTCCTTGATTTAAGAAACTATTATGCAACGGATGGAACCCAATGGACTCTAATTTCAAGGAGCTTTGTCTCATTTCCTTTTTGGGACGATGTAATTATTTTGCAGCGGAGAACTTTGTTTATTATAAAAGGGATTATTGTACTCGAATAAGAGTACCATACTGTGGTATGACAAGAAGCTAAACATGTTGTAGTATGGATAGGTCTGAAAATAGAGAAAATGACTGATTTTTTTGCTTAAACTATGCATTTTAAAAGGAGAAGAAAAAGGAGGCTTGGCATGCAGCTTAAATTGTCATGTCATTTTATTTTTATTGCAGTGATTTTTAACGTGTTTAAATGGTTTAAATTATATATATATATATATATATATATATATATATATATATATATATATATATATATATATATATATCATTTTGAGTTTTAATATTAATTTAATTGTCACGTTGAATGATGGTAGATTAGATCTAGTACTTGAGTGATATTCAGGAATGCTTTGTCTTGTTTTCATAAAATATTGATACACTTATATATTGTTATAATTTGAATATTATCTTAAACATTAGATCCTTTTTTTAGTTGATTCATATCAGTTTACTTTGGTTTAGTTTGCATTAGATAACATGCCTACCTTTTAGATTTATATTGCATTGAGGCCTTAGAATCATGTGGGCTTTAATGATTTATTTCTCCTTAGAAGAAGAAATATTAGGCTAATGGATGTCTAAAAGTCATTAGGTGCAATTATCCTAAACAACATAGGTTATTAAGGTACTTTGGACTGGATTATTTCCTCCTATTGATGAGTGGTCAATTCTTCTTGTCGACACTCTCTTGGCTAAAATATGTAAATGGAGGGTAGGGTGACTTCATCCACAATAACACTCTATAACTTTGAAGGGCTTGAATAGATTTAAACTTGTGACATACCTTAAAGCTCAATAGGTTTGAATAAATTGTAAACATACTTTGTTTCTGCTCTAATTCTAATTTAGTTGGATTTATCTAATTGAATTCCAATAAATTATTAATTCTTACTATAGTTGTTAATAGAACAATAAGCTATCCAATATTCCATGTAAAAAAACTTGTAAAAATTTCTCATATATATACATCTATTTTAAAATAAATTCATTTTATTTTAAAATCTTTAAAATAAATATTTAAAAAAATTACATTTTAATTCCATTTTATTCATTTTAATAATTAAAATAAATTTAAACTAATAAATTATACCTATCAAATATACCCCATCACAATGAATAAATTTAAAATTAAACATATTACATACTGATAAATATATTTCACATAATTAATAAACTTAAAATTAAACATATTACATACTAATAAATATATTTCACATAAAAATTTCGCACACTTCACTAATTAATAAATTTGGAAATTAAAATACATCTAACTATAAATTATTTTTGGTTTAAATTAATGTAAAAAGTTATTTTAAAAATTATTTATTTTTAATAAGAAAACTATAAAATAATTACAATAATTTTATTATAAATTATATAATTTATTGAAAAATTACAAATTTATTTGAAAATTAGAATTTCGGTCTAATTTTAGACCCTGGTATTTAAACTATTAAATAATACAATAATTTTATAAAAATGAAAAATGTAATAATATTATATAAAGAAATTTTGACTAATTTTATTCGTCCCTAGTATATAGTTTCAATTTATAAAAATTCAATTTTTCAATAATTATAGTTTCTATGAAAATTTTACTTCTTAAAGTAAAATAAAAAGGGAAATTAAGCCATCCACAAAATTTAGCCCCTTGACAAAAAAAATCTTTGTAATTATCCCTTTTACAATATATAAACACGACAAAATAAACTTCACATCGCAGCTATATGCGTAAGCAGACCGTCCTCATTTACTGTGCATCAAACGATTATATTTTATTAACAGAACTTTGTTACTGTCAAATGCAATACAATGAAAATTGACGTAATGCTAAATAATTTTGGAGATAAAAATACATCTAACCATAAATGATCATCCTATACTATTTAACATATTTGAAAATAAAAATACATCTAACAATAAATGATCATCCTCTACTATTTAACATATTTGAAAATAAAAATACATTTAACCATAAACCATATAGCTCTTTGTAATATCCCTAAATAACTCGGTGAAAACTATACTGTTGAGTAAGTAGTAATTCTTTTAAAAAAATTACGAATTAGTTTAAAAACTAATTCTTGTTATTCATAAAACTAATTATGGGGAACATGTTGACGAATTGTGCGCGGTACCTATTCGTCCTCCACGCCGGTGATAACTGATTCTTGAAACGGGATCTAGTGCCGGTGATAGGAGTTGGAATGATTGGAGTATGAGAATATCGTTAATGGCCTAAATCACGTATTCTGCAATGAGATGCGCGGATGTAGATTTATCGAATGATTCCTTTGGGTGAACTGAGTTTCACAGTGCCTGCAAATGTTCAACTTTTCGTGAGGCGGGCACCCCCTCGTGCTTCGTCGAAACGAAATAACGTTTTTATAATATAACTGTAAATGCGTATGTTCCCCGTGGGTCTGCAAATTGATTAGATACCCCTACTCCACTTTCTGCACGCTAAACGAAAGCACCCGAAAGGAATCTCAAGAGCAGGCATGGTGTGGATTCTCGTGGCCACATGTGATGCCAGTCGTTACCCTCGGCGCAAGATTTGGAGCTCATCCTTACGGATCACAAATCCAGGCGGTTTTCTCTGCAAAGAAAATCTTAAAAATTCGCTCACAGCCCAATTCTTCCAACAGGCATTGCTTCCTGCTCCTACTCGACTGATATACCGAATTCGAGTTTTGCAGAAGGAAAACAGACAGTTGTTGTTAAGACTGCAATGGCTCTACTTGACGCGCTCACGCTCTGGTTGTTTCTCTTTGGGTTATTGTCACAGAGTGCTATATTATCGGTATGGGGCACAACCTCTTCAGTTCCAACTGCCGGAACAATGGTCCACTTCTACAAATTCGACAAGATCAGGAGATGTGCTGATGTAGAGGTTTTTGTAAAGGAAGTTGTGCAGAAATGGTGTTTCAAAAATAAGAGTATCACTGCTGCGGTGCTTCGTATGCATTACAGTGACTGTTTTGTCTGTGGCTGCGATGCATCCATTCTTCTGGATGGCTATAATGGTAACCTGCCGGAGAAGAAGGCTCCACAGAATTTGGGTCTGAGGGCATTCGATGTGATCGACGATATAAAGGCTGTGCTGGAAAAGAAATGTGCAACAACAAACTGGTGGCTCATCCTTTGGTTTTTCAAGGTGGAGCTGAAGGTGAATATGAAGAGATCAATAGTTCTTAATACTCATGCCCAGATCTAAAGATAAGTAACTGCATTCTTATAGAGAGAATTTTTAGTGCATGCATTAGAAGAATGATTGATTTTATATGTTCTCTTTGTAAAGAGAATAGGTTAATGCATGTGGTAATAAATATGGTAAAAGATTGATTAATTTATCTGTTTTCTTGGTTAAAGAAGTACTTAATGAGTCCATGCTTGTATCATTAAAAGACTATGTCCACTGCATATACTAAAGAAGGGATATTAGGATAAGCTAATGGCTCAAGAATAGTCATCTTGTTATGGAGATGTGTTCTTTGTATGTTAGCAAAACTATGATAAATCTTGACTATTGTGTTATATGTTTTAAAAAGAAACATGGACTTGTAAATTAATGGTTAGATCTCTTAGAGAGAGATATGCACCAGTGTGAATAAGCATTGTGAAAAGTAGAACAAGAGTTACTTGAATAGATGTACTAGTTAGTTAGTATGTTATGCTTGCTCATGAAGATGAGTAGATGATAAAAGATCATTTTTAGAGGTGGCTTAATGAATTATTGATATTGTAACTAATCTTGTTGCCAAGATTGTTGTCAACAGCATTGACAGGAAAAGATGGCGGTTGGTGCCAAAGGAAAGAAATGTTTAACATTGGCAGGAAAAGGATTAATCGTCCATGCAGATGAGTTCAAGTTGCAGTATTGTCCATTGCTAGAACAATTATGCCACAAGGAATGTTGCATGTGGCGGTATGTAAATAAAAGATTACATGGAAATTGTATTAGCTTTTAGCTATTTATGTGATAGCTTAATGATAATTCATTGTAAAGATTTTAATAACAATGGTTAAGGGATGGAATCCCTTATAAGCCATTGAGTGAGGGGTGAAAACCCTCACGAGCATTTAATAATAAGATTAAACGTTTGCTGGTTTTCACCCTACGGGGTTTCCAGGGTAAATTGGTGTTCAAATGGTGTGATTGCCTTTTGTGTCCATTGATAATGATGAGTCCTTGATGATGATGGTTCTTTATTTGATGTGACAACTATAAAGTCTTAGTACATGATTATCTAATATGTTTAAGGATATCAAGAAATGGATGCAAGAATTCATGAGACAGTTTATGTTGTTACAGTGGTGGCCAAAGGTTATGCAATGGTTATGAAACTTACTGTCTTTCATGGCAATTTACTTGATGTAATAATGAATAGTATTTCTACGGTTAATGATGATTTGTGGAGTTGTGAATTGAATAATTACTTGTGGTAATTGTATAAAAACTTCTAACTCCCTACTTTTACATGCGAGGTTATCGGGGCATGTGACAAGTGGTATGAGAGCCAAAGGTTGCAGTACTAGCGCCTTTGGGAATTGGTAAGCGGAAAGGATATTGAGGTACGCCAGCAGTAGGCATTAACTCAGGTACGAGTTTAATTATTCACATATTCATTTATGTAGTACACTACTTTTGGCATGATGGGTGTGATTCATGTTTATAACTGCTTTAAGTAGTAAGTAATAAGTTGTTGCATAACTACGTTCATAGCATTAAATTCCTGATGTGGATAAAAGACAATGAAACTTTTGTCACACCTAAGAACAATATTGAGTACTCATTACATTCATGAGCCATATTGAACACTCATTGAGGGAAGTGACAATCAACTACCAAGTTTGATTTTCAAATATGGCAATAACAATGATGCATTTAATGAAAAAAATTGAAGTTACAATGAACAAAACTTAATGAGCCAATGCATGAATATAAATTAGGGGAACATCCTTGAATAGGATGAAAATTTGTTTTAAAAAGGACATTAGAAGAACCCCTTTAGATATTGAAAACATGCAATGAGTCAAGCAGCGAGACTTGATTGTCATAACTAACTTTGATTCAGTCTTGTCATGGATGCATGAAGACGATTGGTAGTTGAGATTGGTTAGTGTTGTATGACTAACCCATAGAACTTATATGCATTAATTCAATTGGACTAAGATTGTTACAATAGTGGTAAACAAGTGAAGGTTGATTGATGTCACATGCATGGAATGTGTGTATGAAGATTTTTACTCTCTCTGTGCTATAGTCCAGTTGTTCATGAGAAGAGTTCTTAATTTTATTCACCATGAGAATGCATGATGAATAGTATATGCTTATGTCTTAATAGATTTAATGATGATTACCCTCTAATTAATTGAAATCCATTAGCATGGTATGTGCTTATGTTAATCATTACTTGTTGGGAGATAAAAACCATTGGAGCCTCGATTTAATGATGGTTGAATTTATCTCTACTATGGGAATGATGGATTTCTTATGCATGTTGCATTCCAGTGTGAAGTTAATTGTAGAGGCATGTGCAGTGAGTAACATTTCTAGGACCTGTTCATGGTATAATTACATGTGATAATTATACATAAATAGACTACCTGTGTTAATACAGTTGTCAGTAAACTCTAACTACCTTCCCCAACTATAGATGCTTCCAAAGGAAATGGAAGCAAGGAGAAGGAAGAAGACCGTGCTGTAGGGACAGACGGAGATAGGAAAAAGTTATCGCTAAGTCTGGTGATGACCAGAAAGCGCAAGCTTTGGGTATCAGAATCTTGCAGAAGACTATAAGTCTGGGGATGACTAGATAGCGCTTGATGTGCATGTGAGTATTCCCTTGACCATGCTTAAGGAGTTGGAAAATGATAACTATAGTGTGTTGATGTTAATGATTTTCGTAATGTCTCCTTGAAGTCATTATCCTGAAAAGGTCACATAGTAGGGTTATGATAGTTGTTGCATCTAGCATCAAGCGGTAACTCTGGTGCATGTGTGACACTTAGGAGATTATGCTTCTAATTGCATAAGTAGAGCAATTGCTTCCGGTAAGGGTGGTTTAATTTGTTAGTTATGCATGTTGATCCAAGGATAAGATAAGTATCTTGCTCACTTTCTTGAAGAACATGTATGAATGTTTTATATGAGAAAGTATTTGAATGCATGCAGTAAAAGAATGGTTCTTTTATAGATTTTCTTGGTAAAGAAAATGTGTTAATGCATGCAGTTCAAGATTGATTATTTTGTATGCTTTCTTAATAAAGAAAATAGGTAGTTCCTATTAGAAAGACTCCACGTGAGTCTTGTGTGTGAAATGCTTGTCTCTTGTCTATAAAATCCTTGCTAAATATAGCCAAAGTATCTTCTTGAGAAAAGAGGATGAGGTATATAAATGTCCTGAGGACATAGCATGGAAGGTGGCCAAGTTTGCTTGAATTAAAATATGTATCTTTATTTGATAAAAGCTTCTTGGAAAAATAAAAATATATATATATATATATATATATATATGCTAATTGCATTATGATTCTAGTTAGTTTCTAAGTTCTAGTGAAATGATTATGCATTACATGCATGATAAAAGATAACTAAGGATGTGCTTCTAGGCACATAGATATTCATCTCTAATTTCTTGAGGAAAGAGTATATTACATATATACATAAATATAGTCTCATCCTAAGAGTATGCATACTTCATGTATGAAGATGCAGGATTTTATGAGAATTTTCTTGAAAATAAAAATAGAGGTTCTTTCCTTAAAGACACATTAGAATAGTGTTCATACAAGAACCAAAATCCTTACTTGTTTCATGAAAAGAACTATGTGCATTGAAGTAAGGTAATTGTGTTAGGAGAACACATGTTGCATATTGGTAGCTATTGTGACTTTGGAATTATGACTCTGTGTGTACATAGAGGAAGTGATCATGTTAACTTTCTTGAAGACAACAATCTTTTGAAGAGATTGTCTTGCTAGATAAGTTGTGTTGATTGCTTGATTTTGATACATAAAGGATAAGTAAACCTTGTTTTTGTATCTTGATTTTTATGCCTAAAGATAGATATCTTTAATAATTTCTTGAAAGGGAATCTTGAGAAACCCTCACATCGGAAGATAGAAGAATGAGGTTAAAATGACTTCCTTAAGAAAGAGGTATGTAGTTTGTTGTATGAGATGATGGTAGTATGCTAGTGAAAGGCTTATATGATAAGCAATGGTATGCACAAAGATTAGTCATTATGATATAGAGTTATGATCTTTGTATGTTAGAGAGATTATGTTTAATTACATTAACAATGCATGACCCAAGCTAGCCATAGTAAACGTAAGATAATACTCCATTAATGATGATTTGAATTGGAACAACAGACTATGGCAAAATTGGGAATACTGGGATTATTAACTCAACTGTTGTTGACATTTATACATTAATGAGTATTTGCATATGCTTTTATACATGACAATATTGTATGCATGAACATTCTTGGAAATGGAATACGTGTTAACCGATGCATATTTATAACTAACGTTGTTGATGGATTAAGTAGTGGTAGCTTAATGGCAACAAGAAAACTCATCACATAAATTGCTGCAATGTGAAATGCAATTATAAATGAGAAAGAATGATGTTATATGATATGCATGAATTATGTTATTTGGAAAATTTGCATGCATACAACGTGTATGATGGATATGTTTCCCATCAAACTTGATGTTGTGGACCCATGTTGGGGGTTAAGTGTAAATGCATGGTATACATGCATGTTTGTTATGCTAATGATAATGTTCATATGGTTCATTGTGTAAATTACTTTGAGAAAGAGTAATAAAAGAGAAATTTAACATGCCAGACAGTTGTGGATAGTTGGGTTGATGACAGTTACCTGCCCGGAGGGGTTGATGGTACTTGTCTGCCCGGATTGTGAAAGGCTTGAATGCCTTGGGTTGATGACAGTTACCTGCCCGGAGGGGTTGATGGTACTTGTCTGCCTGGATTGTGAAAGGCTGGAATGCCTTGGGTTGATGGCAGTTACCTGCCGGGAGGGGTTGATGGTACTTGTCTGCCTAGATTTACTCTCCCTGGAATTCTTAAGCTGGTTGGCCAGTGGAATTCCATGTTAGACCTGCTAAGGTCTCTATCAAAGAAACTGTCTGGATGTGAAAATGACTCGGTTTGGTTGTGGAAACCAGTTCCCATGGGTTGGGAATTCTTTAGTCTATTGTGATTTTCATGGCTAAAGAAATTAACTAATCAGTTGTATGTAATGTTAAAGATAAATTCTATATATAGTTGTGTGAAATGTGTTATGCACATTTAACAGGAAATGAATTTAATGTTCAATAAGGAGTTATTGGAAATTTTAATTCCTTTATCATTTTATTAATCTTGTGAAAGTCTTAGTAGGGGCTAAGACCATTTTCAAATGATGCAGTGATTGATTGTTTGATGATTAGAGAGCTAGGTGCTCTTTTGGTACATCTAGAAGCACTTTGCGGATGCCTTTGGTGAGAATTCGCTCAGTGTGCACGTGAGCAGTGATTTATCATTTGATGATTAATGTTAATGCTCTTTAAGTACTTGTAAAAGTACCGTGATTTAGAAATCATCTAGCATTGCACAATTGATTGTTAGTCAAACGTATTTCATTTGACTCAAAATATAGTGACTAATGTGATTGAATTTGTTAGTCATATATTACAGGAATTACTTACCATGGAGGGTTGAAGAATTGTCCAACCACTATTAAAAGGCTTACATGAAAGTATTCATGATTTCCAAGAATAGATGGTAAGTAATGGTAAGTTGACATAGAGAATTGTTTATTATGAATGAATAAGGGCCAAGTGGTGGCGATTAGAAGTTGCATATTTTTGCAACTATTGATGCTTATAACTAATGATATTTCGTATGACTATATCATTACTATTTTGTTTGTCGTCTTTTCTTGGAATGGAATCGTTGATTTCAAAGAGAAAGGATCACATTTTGTGTGGTTTAGATGATTATACAATGAGTAAAATCTCAAGTTCTCAATGAAAGATGAACACCGAGGACGGTGTTCCTGTTAAGGGGGGGAGTATGTAATATCCCTAAATAACTCGGTGAAAACTATACTGTTGAGTAAGTAGTAATTCTTTTAAAAGATTACGAATTAGTTTAAAAACTAATTCTTGTTATTCATAAAACTAATTATGGGGAACATGTTGGCGAATTGTGCGTGGAACCCATTCGTCCTCTACACCGGTGATAACTGATTCTTGAAACGGGATCTAGTGCCGGTGATAGGAGTGGGAATGATTGGAGTATGAGAATATCGTTAATGGCCTACATCACGTATTCTGCAGTGAGATGCGCGGATGTAGATTTATCGAATGATTCCTTTGGGTGAACTGAGTTTCACAGTGCCTGCAAATGTTCAACTTTTCGTGAGGCGGGCACCCCCTCGTGCTTCGTCGAAACGAAATAACGTTTTTATAATATAATTGTAAATGCGTATGTTCCCCGTGGGTCTGCGAATTGATTAGATACCCCTACTCCACTTTCTGCACGCTAAACGAAAGCACCCAGAAGGAATCTCAAGAGCAGGCATGGTGTGGATTTCGTGGCCACATGTGATGCCAGTCGTTACCCTCGGCGCAAGATTTGGAGCTCATCCTTACGGATCGCAAATCCAGGCGGTTTTCTCTGCAAAGAAAATCTTAAAAATTCGCTCACAGCCCAATTCTTCCAACAGGCATTGCTTCCTGCTCCTACTCGACTGATATACCGAATTCGAGTTTTGCAGAAGGAAAACAAACAGTTGTTGTTAAGGCTGCAATGGCTCTACTTGACGCGCTCACGCTCTGGTTGTTTCTCTTTGGGTTACTGTCACAGAGTGCTATATTATCGGTATGGGGCACAACCTCTTCAGTTCCAACTGCCGGAACAATGGTCCACTTCTACAAATTCGACAAGATCAGGAGATGTGCTGATGTAGAGGTTTTTGTAAAGGAAGTTGTGCAGAAATGGTATTTCAAAAATAAGAGTATCACTGCTGCGCTACTTCGTATGCATTACAGTGACTGTTTTGTCCGTGGCTGCGATGCATCCATTCTTCTGGATGGCTATAATGGTAACCTGCCGGAGAAGAAGGCTCCACAGAATTTGGGTCTGAGGGCATTCGATGTGATCGACGATATAAAGGCTGTGCTGGAAAAGAAATGTGCAACAGCAAACTGGTGGCTCATCCTTTGGTTTTTCAAGGTGGAGCTGAAGGTGAATATGAAGAGATCAATAGTTCTTAATACTCACGCCCAGATCTAAAGATAAGTAACTGCATTCTTATAGAGAGAATTTTTAGTGCATGCATTAGAAGAATGATTGATTTTATATGTTCTCTTTGTAAAGAGAATAGGTTAATGCATGTGGTAATAAATATGGTAAAAGATTGATTAATTTATCTGTTTTCTTGGTTAAAGAAGTACTTAATGAGTCCATGCTTGTATCATTAAAAGACTATGTCCACTGCATATACTAAAGAAGGGATATTAGGATAAGCTAATGGCTCAAGAACAGTCATCGTGTTATGGAGATGTGTTCTTTGTAAAGAAACATGGACTTGTAAATTAATGGTTAGATCTCTTAGAGAGAGATATGCACCAGTGTGAATAAGCATTGTGAAAAGTAGAACAAGAATTTACTTGAATAGATGTACTAGTTAGTTAGTATGTTATGCTTGCTCATGCAGATGAGTAGATGATAAAAGATCATTTTTAGAGGTGGCTTAATGAATTATTGATATTGTAGCTAATCTTGTTGCCAAGATTGTTGTCAACAGCATTGACAGGAAAAGATGGCGGTTGGTGCCAAAGGAAAGTAATGTTTAACATTGGCAGGAAAAGGATTAATCGTCCATGCAGATGAGTTCAAGTTGCAGTATTGTCAATTGCTAGAACAATTATGCCACAAGGAATGTTGCATGTGGCGGTATGTAAATAAAAGATTACATGGAAATTGTATTAGCCTTTAGCTAGTTATGTGATAGCTTAATGATAATTCATTGTAAAGATTTTAATAACAATGATTAAGGGATGGAATCCCTTATAAGCCATTGAGTGAGGGGTGAAAACCCTCACGAGCGTTTAATAATAAGATTAAACGTTTGTTGGTTTTCACCCTACGGGGTTTCCAGGGTAAATTGGTGTTCAAATGGTGTGATTGCCTTTTGTGTCCATTGATAATGATGAGTCCTTGATGATGATGGTTCTTTATTTGATGTGACAACTATAAAGTCTTAGTACATGATTATCTAATATGTTTAAGGATATCAAGAAATGGATGCAAGAATTCATGAGACAGTTTATGTTGTTACAGTGGACAAGTGGACAGTGGTGGCCAAAGGTTATGCAATGGTTATGAAACTTACTGTCTTTGATGGCAATTTACTTGATGTAATAATGAATAGTATTTCTACGGTTAATGATGATTTGTGGAGTTGTGAATTGAATAATTACTTGTGGTAATTGTATAAAAACTTCTAACTCCCTACTTTTACATGCGAGGTTATCGGGGCATGTGACACTCTTCAATAAAGATTTCAAGGATAGAATAAAAATGCATCTAACAATAAATGATCGTCCTCTACTATTTAACATATTTGAAAATAAAAATACATTTAACCATAAACCATATAGCTCTTCAATAAAGATTTTAAGGATAGAAATTTTGAAGGTTAAAATATTTATAAACCGTTTAGAGTTATTTTAATATTTTCTTATAAACTTTAAGCTAACAATTTTTTACGGAAAAAGAGGAGCTTAAACCGTTTCAAAATTTAACCGGTGCAATCAGAAGAAAACACATTATAAAAAAATAAAAACTGCAAGATACATTTCACACTGCAGCAAGCAGACCGGCCTCATATAGTTTGCTTGCGTATTTTCTTAACAAAACATTGTCACTACAAACTGCAATGCACTGGAAATTGATCTACTGCGAAATCCAGAACAACAGTATTTTCTAAACAAAACTTTGTTTCTACAAAATGCAATACAATGGAAATTGATGTAATACTAAATCCAGAACGACAGCCACAGCGCCATAAACTTGGGAATTGTAGTACAACGTTTTGTTTTCACTAATTGAAAAACGCGTAGTCGGAGTATGAGACTACTCCTTTGGATTGAAAAATAGAGAACAACTTATGAGGAATATTTAACTATAGCTATACCTTGTTCGTAGATTCAGGCTAATGGAAGATTTCATAATTACAGCGCGATATAATTATTACTTATTAGAGTATTTTATTTTCATTAATGAAAAAGTAGCGAGATCTAATCAACCTGAATCGAAAGCGATTGTAAATTAGGATCATCGGAATGCTAAGCTTCAAAGCCACTGGTAACCTCGATGTTCTCAGGGACGTCCTCTTTGCGAGCCAGACTTGCCAGCGTCTCAATCGGCGTGATCTTCAAATGCCCTAGGATTTCCGATTCCGACGCCTCTGGATTTAATTCGATAATTGTGCAAAGTAGCCCTTTGTTGGTTCCGATCTTAGCGCAGTTGTCGGGGTAGTTGGCCAAGATTTTCAATATCCGTAGCCCCAGCACAGTGAAATCTGAGTATTTATATATTTTTTTATCTGGGAACTGACCATGGTACTTAGTCGAATGAATTTCAATCTTGTTTCTATCGTACAGAAAGGAGGTTATGGATTCCATCGACTCAGGAAGGACCATCACCCGAATGCGATTTCGGGGTACCTCCACCAATTTGCAGATGATCTCTCCAGCCTCTATTCGAATCTCCTGCTCCTGAGGTTTCTCCCAATTCAGCAACTCGATCAGCCTCTCCAGCACGCCTGGTATTGTTCCCAACTTCTCTGAACGAAGCCGATCTGACTTCAGAAGCATGGATAGTAGTCGAGCACCCTCCAGTTGTTCATCATCATCGATGGACTGCAGCAGCTCCACGCTGTATGACAGAAAATCCATCTTCAAGCCGTCGAAAACGCTTCCATTGATGCACCGAGAATATGTTTCATAGAAATAACCCAGAACCGTATTGAACTGAGAATCGTCTAAGCCATTGTCCTGTAACGCGCAACGCCAACTTTGTCGTACGAGAAGAGAGAATATAAATTTCTTACAAGCAACAAACCGTTTGCCAAGAATTGATGAGTGCACGAGGTAGAATCTGACAACAAATCCGAGCAGAGTCAGAATCGATTCCACTATGGACAGCCAGTAGAAAAGATTGAGAGCCCGATTTCGATTCATATTATCGTCGCTCCCGTACTGGTGCTTCTCTATACGTGACTCAGCCAACTGGATGCATACAACGGCGGAAAGTTCTTGTATCACAAGCGAATACAGATGTATTAAATTTAATGTGAGCCTGGAATCGGGAGACTGTGACCGACGGGTCGCCAGCTCGCTGCGTCGGCATAAAATGCGAAGACCCTCTACCCCTAATATTACGCTGACGAAGCAGAAGTCTATACTTTCTAATGATTGTGAGAAGCCTCCAAGCAGAACGGCAGTAGCCCAAACGAAGTTCATCGTTCCAAGCGTGGTGGCTGCCTTCTCGATAAGAGCTAGATTGAAGGCGATGTTTCTCAATTTCTTGTCCAGAGAGGTCTCCTTTTCACAGCACAAAGGAGATTTCAGTCGATCACAGCCGGGCTCTATAGCTTTGGACGATTCTGCCATCCCGTTCTATTCCAAAGGAGGAACAGTATATGACGGTATTGGGCACGATGGAAATTATTGCTGAAACTATGCAGAATCCTATTCAGTTGTATCCATCTCCAAATTGAAATGTATGAGATGTATGAGTCACTAATATATAATATCGCCGTATACTGTTCACGCGATTGAGAAAGTGTAACTGCGATTGTTGAGAGAGTGTGACTATTTATGTGTTTTTTTAAAATTAAAATTTGATTTTTTTAATCCAACTTCTAACTATTTTAGGTTTTGGATAGGGTTACGATTTTTTTGGTTTAAATTATGATATTTTGTTACTTAGAATGAGTGTTTTCAACTCTGAATTCAATATTATAAAAAAACACTTTCAATTCATTATCATAAAAAACTTTCACGTTTTGGATCTCGTTATAATTTTGGTTTAAATTATGACTTTTTTACTTAAAATGAATTTTAATTTAATATCATAAAAGACTTTCAGGATTTGGATAGAGTTATAATTTTTTTTGAAATCATAATATTTTGTTACTTAAAATGAGTTATTTATATATATATGAATTCAATATCATAAAAAAAATTCAGGACATTTAGAATATAGAAAATTCAAATTTATGAATTTTAAAAATATTTATCAAATTCAAAATAAATTTGATTATAAAAATTTGCAATGTATAATAAGTAAACTATAACATTAAAAAAAAACTTAAAACACTTATATTATATGAAATAAATTTCACTATATTATTATATATTAATTTTTTCTTATTAAATTAATATTTTTTTGGTTAGGTAATTAATATTTTTTTTGGTTAGGTAATGTGAGTCTAAATATGATTGGCATACGTGTGGTTTCACTTCAACCAATGGACATTTAAGCCATCAAAATCACTAGGGGATCACATTGGTTCAAGTCACACCAGCCCTTAGCATGGCTGCATTTTTGCCCATGGTGTTTGAACAAGTGACCTTTTCACCATAACACTTTAATGTGAGTCCCAAGATGCGTGGCATACCTAACCTTTTAGCAACCTTGACTAGGCTTAGAGATCACACCCAATTTAAACTACACCAATGCTTAACCTGATTAAATTTTGACCATCAAATTTATAAAAAGAAACATTTTTACCATAAAATACCTAACGCTCTATAATTATATAATATTATAATTTCCCAAAAATAATTCTAAATCCTCCACCACCACATTTACAAACAATTGAATTTGGAAAAATTTGGAAAAAAATATATCTTCGAATAAAATATTAAACTTTGCAAAGACAGCATGTTTCTCTAGTGCGAATTCATAGTTGACACTGAAAGTGTTAAGTAGCGTGGTCCGTAAACGCTATGAGTAAGGATTTGATTGTTTTGATATGTTGCCATTCAATAGCTTAAATCTATATGTTGTCTTATTACATGCTGCGGCAGAGGTAAAACTGAATTAATCAGTTTTGAATAAAAATTAAACCACTAATATGTAAAGGTAAATATTAGAAAACTAATATAAATTATTTTTAAATTTTATTTATTCACTTTCTGATTAGTCCAGAGCAATTGGGTTTTATTAAACTATGATTATTTCCGCGGCCCCTGTCATACAGTACCGGTCACAAACAACAATTAAAAGAAAAGCTAAAGATAAAACAAAACAAATAAATAAATTATTATAATTTGAAATATCAAGAATAAAGATCAAATCAATAATCGAATCTTGTACTTCCTATCATCAAACTTGTACAAGCAATAAAATATCTAACCCATTCTTTAAATTGATTCTGGTCGAAGAAGTGTAGAGATGAAGCCCGAGAGAACATATCCCTGATAAAGACAATTGCCAAAGTGAAAAAAAAGAAGTGTAGAGATGAAGCCGAGGAACATATTCCTGCCGCGGCAGAGGTATTAGGCACTCCATAATACGTTGAAAACTGAATTAATCAGCTTTGATTAAAAATTAAATTAGCAATATCTAATATGTAAAGGTAAATATTAGAAAATTAATATAATTTATTTTTAAAAATTTAAAAATTTTATTTATTCATCTTTTCATTGGTGCAGACAGATTAGATCTTATTAAGCTATCATTATTTCTACCGCCGCTGTCATTCCTATACTTGTCCTGTCACATCATCACTCGAAAATAAATGGAATTAAAATCATTTATAATCATCTCGTTCGGATGCAAATCGTTGATTTTGGGCTTTCAATACAATTCGACAGATTCGCTGCATGCTATTAAAATGAGTAGAGTAGTAGAACTTTTGGGTAAAAGTTACAAGTCATTAACTTTTTCCATTTATCTCGAGACAATTTGGTCCTAGTGAGCTACTTAATAGGCTTAAAAAATACTATTCTTCTATTTCTAAATTTTTAAACAAAATGTTGCTTTAAATTAAATGTCAATATGACCAGAATTTGCTTTAAATTAAATGTCAATAGGGAATCTTAACATTGGTAGATGATAATTAATCTTTTAAATAACAATTTAAGTAATACAAATTGTAATTCCAAAGAATTTTTCTTTATCCAATTTTAATAAATAGAAAAGTATGTAATTATCTTATATCAAAGGTTCTCTATTTATAGAATCAATTTATGCCTTAACAAAAAAAGAGATTGTTGGCAACAAGAAATAATTTTTCTTTTTCTTTAATCATATAAAGTAAATTAAATTAGACAATTATTAAACAACATTATTAAATTAAAATATTAAATGTGATATATAAATGGTATATGATATGTTATATATTGAATATTCATATATATTTTCAATATTTTTTTGGGACTATTAGTACATTTTAATTAAAAAACAATTATAACAAACAAACAAAAATTTGGTTGGTTGACAACTCCTGCATGGTAACATTCTTATTTATTACTATTCAAAACAATTCGGGTGTTGTGTAATTTCTTCTCCCATAGGTTTTTAAGCGTGAACCAAAAGATTAATTTACAAAACATATTAAGTAACTATAATGATTTTATAGTTTCATTACTTTTTTACTAGGCCAGAACGACCTTGTTAATTAACCGGTATTTGATTTTTTTCATTTATTATAATTATATTTTATAATTTAGTATAAAAAAATATGTAAAAAAATTATGTTTATAAAAAATTGACATTTATTTTTTAAAAATAAAAATAAAAAATAAAACTAAAAAATATGAATTCTAATAATATATATATATATATATATATATATAAAATAAAAGTTGTATTTTTAATAAAAATATTTACTTATGCTCTATTTGTTATTACTTTCACTACTATTTGGTGTGGCTTGATTGCTTGTGATAGGGACAGACGTGGATGGTGATAAATCTTGAGTTTAACCATTCCCATAAGAGATCATACTTGTCGATCTATATTTCTAGTGAAACCAAGTAGAAGATCAACGCTTGTCGCGTTGTTTTAGTGATTACAGAGTCAATTTATGATTTGGTGATTTCATGCTATGACTAATGTGGAAGGAGAAAGTCATGAATACATGCATTGATTCAGTTTGATAACTCGGTAACCGACGACAGTGCGTGTAGGATTTAAACTTGACTCAACTCAACTGTGATTATTGGGTAATCTCTGCAATGGAATGCATGCTCATATGGAGACCCTGATCAAAATTTTATGTTGAGTTTCTGAATAGCGCAACTATATGGTGAAATGCCTGCTCATATGGAGACCCCGATCATAATTTTATGTTCAGTTTTTTAATACAACTGGTAAGTGGACTAATCAGCAATGTGAAACCACACCCGGGAGAGGCATGACTTCTTCCCTGTAGTCGGTTCCAAATATCACACAATAGTATCACTTTTGGCTCATCTATTAATCATGGTGCTCGTGTTGTGTACCAGCAGTGAGCCATCGAGGAGAAGGGAGGTGTCAAAGTGCAGAGAGGTGGAGATGTTATGAGATTGATAGTGTGGCTAAGGAGAGGCTGCAAATAAAATTGAGATGAGCCACATTTCTTTTATAGTGCACGATCTATGCATCAAAAAGTGTGATGAGCCACAATTCTTTTAATTTATAACTGTCATCTCATTTACAGTCCACTAAGCTTTCGCAGCTGCATTTTTTTCTTCCTCCCGGATTTCCATGGAGACTATGAGGGGTGGGATTGGACACCATGTTCCCTCCTTGTGAGGTTTATTGTCTCGGGCTTCATATTTTCTTTAATGGGGTTTCATGGTAGCCATGTGGTATATTTGTTTTGAAGTCTAAGAAGCATGTATATTTGTTTATAAGGCTTCATTCTTTTGTGTATGATATTAATTGAGTTTCGATTTTGAAGCTATTGAGAGAAGTGTGCTCTTCGTTGTAGTCTCTTTCTAGTTTTGATTTGGATTTATATATTAGTTTTGATTTGGATTTATATATTTGGATCTTGTTGGTGATGCTTGTGAAGTGCGGAGCAAGAACTCGGGCATTGTTAAAGATTGGTATTTTTTGTTAAAATGACTAATCTACCTGAGACTTACCTGAATGAGGTTAATAAGTTGGATTGCTCAAATTATGTCAATTGGAATTTATGTTGCAGACTCTGATGGAAGGATATGTTGTTTGGACAATCACAAAGGGAGAAGAAGAAAAACCAAGTTTTGTCGAAGGCACAGCTCAGAGAAGCGTGAGAATAAAGTAAGTGTATTATTAAGAATATATAAGAAAGATAATATAATTACTCACGTTCGTGACTATAAGGCATCTAATGTAACCTCGAATACACTGAACGAGTTGTATGAGACTAAAAATATAAATCGGTTCCTTGTAACGCCATCTCCCACATTTAGTTGCTTTCACCGACCTATTGGGGTAGACATGACCTTAGAGATACTATAACATTACTCAGCCTCAAAAATACAGTTAAGGAATTGGAATCGAAAAACTTGAACCATACTACCCTGAACCTTAGAATCTACAAGACACCTAAGAGCCAACCAACCACTCAGAGTGCCCAAATCCTGAGTTGGAATAAACGTTTACTAACGTGGGCTCCCAACCGAATGCATGAAAAGGCATTGATGTGGTTGAGGGCCTCAAATGGCATGCATAATCCTAGTTTCAAATGGTTATGAGCTAAATGTTCAGTTCAGAGGGTGCAGTCCCAAATTTTGAGCCTAAATTCTAGGTCAACCTTGAGACCATTGTGCAGAACTCAATGAGACTTTTTAGAATGATAAGTAACCCAATGAAACAGATAAATATACAAATTTGAACCATAAACATGACCTAACCAGGCCTATCCATGATAGTAATTTTTTCAAACACATCAAAAACATGAAATCTACAGGTCATGAATGCATATCTAAAGATAGGGGTTTGATGCTTATCTGAGAATCATCGAGAAGGTCTAATTCCCTCTCATAATAGTTGCAACAACATCTATTGGCTCATGCATTCATTAACCAATCATCAATAAATCAAATACAAAAAGAGCCATAGGTATAACCTATTATGAAACCATTCTTATAACCAACATATAACCAGAATAATAACCATGATAGAACAACCATCAAAGGCACATAATAGCAAGTACAAATACTCATGTAATACAACAGGAAAAGAGCTACTTTTAACATATGCAAAAGCCAACCATGTTAAGGTCTTCCACATAGAACTTGACCATATATTGGGTTGAAAAAAATATTTCTTTTAGCTAATCACCCTCATGCCATATCCCAAGCATGAATGTGGTACTCAAGACCAAATATACCAGGGCTTCATAGAGATCAAACTACCTAAACCCTTGGGACTTACTGCAATCTTACCAAAACTGGTCAAGGGAGTCCTAAGCCCAAAGAAGAGCATAAACAACCAGGATTTACAACAATACTACCAAAATCGATCAAGGGATTCCTAGGCCCAAAGAAAAGCATAAACGACTAGGCTTTACTGCAATCGTGCCAAAACCGGTCAAGATATCACTAAGCCCATAACAGGCTTGGATTCCTCCATATTTATTCACCAATACCTTCAGAAATTTTCCCATCTCCAAAATCATGATTCATTGCAATCTCACCAAAACCAGTGAAGGGATTCCCAGACCCTTGGGAATTTTCCTAGGACCACCTCACCTGATTCCAAAACCATTTGGAATCTAAAGCTTAACCAAGAAAAAGAACCACATCACACCATGGCTATCCAGAAATGGCAAGGTAAGGATGAAAAAATTGTCACACCTGGAAAAACTTATTCCAATGATAACAAGAGAACCAAATAGATACATCCATGTACCATGCATTCATAAACTAGCTAGGAAATCACACATGCAACCTGTTACTTGTAATTATTCTATAATCGCCCTCCTCCCACATATACCCAAGTAACTGGCCAATTGGTGTAAACATGTCACGACAGAGGCCACTATAAGGGATTCAACCTCCTTGGTGACCTTAAGGAAATTGAAATCGACAAAACACATCAAATAGGCCTTACACATCAGCAATAACAACCCCAGGATACATATTAGCCACTCATATATCCTGCCCCTAGTTCCCACTGATCGTTTATGACTCTTAACCTCTAGAAGCTCTCATGCTATAGGCATGCCAACTTCTATGGACCTCTGGAAGCTCTCATGCTATAGGAATGCCAACTTCTAGGGACCTCTGGATTCTCTCACAAGCCTGCAAGCCAGCATCTAGGGACTTTTCTCAACATACCTGTGCCAACTTCTGTGGAATTCATGACACTTTCCTAACCCAAAATTTCGGCCATTTCCCAGAACTTGTTATAACTTTTAGAATCTATTAGAGACATGACCACAAAGCTAATAAACCAGAAATCAACTTGAGGACTAAGCCTGACCATCCCCAACTGGCACTGACATTCTGTCAAACACTTGGCATCAATGCAACCTATAGGTCTAGGAGACAAGATAGAGCATGAATGACTAAAAACACTTATGAAACATGATAATAAGGATCACCACCTTCTCTATTGAACTTTTATAACATAAATTAGCTCATGCATTCATCATTTTAACATTTAGAAGTAAATACATGAAATAACCATGACATGAACTAGTCAGTTAACCATGATTATAACCACCGTAAAACTATGTAAATATTAGAGATATAATACCAGTTAAATCCATATATAAATAACTGCAAAATAAAGAGAAGTTAGCTTTCATTAATCATTGTTAAATCCGACCAGGTTTTGGACTTCCACGTACCACCCAACCGTAGACATGGTTGAATAAGATCTTTCTTTCAACTAGTCACCCCCATGCCATATTCCACACATGAATGTGGGATCTCATGGAAAAACCAATCCAAAATCAACCAAGGGAATCCAGAGGTTAAACTACCTCCATCCTCACCAAACCGCGATCACACCAAAATCGGTGCTCCAATCAAAACCGAACCAAACATGGAATGCCATCTAAAATCCATCACTATCTTTGAGGAATTTTTTATCTCCTTGTCTCTCGGGCCTTTCCGCAATCCAATCTCGGACAATTAGGCCCTAAATCAGAACCAGTCTCTCACGCTTTAACGCAATCCAAACCTGGATCACTAGGCCCTAAACCGAGACTCCTCCCTCAGTATTTACCATGTATCATGCCAAAACCGGTGATGAGCCTCATCATTGGGTAACTATATGGACCTTAATACACCTCCAAGCTTATTAAAATCAACTTTTCTCATAATTCCCTACATGTCTTAATTATATTTTTATTAATGAGATGAGTAAAGGTAAGATGTTATGTTTAGTGGTCTAATGTGAATTGATTGCAGGTTTTTGAGAGAAAATCATGGAAATTTTTGGTAATTAAGGGCAGAAACTCGAATGAGACAAGGAGGAGAGATTATAAGAGATAGATCATCCTCATTAAATCCTTCCTCATTCAAATATTCCTCAATCAAATCTTATTAGATCGAAGTTGCAAGCAATGGAGTCATGGAGATCATGGGCAGCTGAGCCAGTGATAGTTAAGAGCCAGTTCATATTGAGTTTGGGAGCCAAGCCTCCCTAGATTTAAGGAATTTGTCAGAGACTTCAGTTGTATAAATAAGGAGGCCTAGAGCCTCATTAGGATTCATATTTTTTTAATGTAAAAGCACTAAGCGTTTTCGAGTTCAAGTCTTGTGGCGAAACATTGTTATGTAATTTTTATAATATGATAATGAAAATGAGCATTTCCTTAATCCAACACTGAGTTGACTTAGAGGGATGAATCTCTTGGGTTAGGGCTCAACCCTAGTAGTAAAGGCCCCTCTTCTTGTACTTTTATGTTTAGGTTATTTCATAGATTAGTTGTTGAATTGGTTTTAGCATCGTTTCATTGCAAGTAGTTGTGAATTTGATTAGTTTGCTTCCATTTGTGAATTTTTTTAGCAGTAGGTTAGAAAGATAAGGGAATACCAAAAAGGCTAATATCAGGTGGATTTTGCCTCACTCCTCCCTCCAAGGACCATGGTTTTAGGAAAAACTCCTATTCAGCCCCAAAAAGACAGAATTCTGATTTCTTATGGAAGTTAGGGTTTTTGCTGCTTAGTCGAGCATCTTTTAAGTTTTCAAGAATAGGTTTCAATTGTCATTCCTAATATCTTTAGCTCTGTATTAGATATCATGGTGTTTCACAGTACTCTTCAAGTATTTCCATGCATGAACTAGGCAACTAGATAATGAAATTATGTTTTCTTAAGTTGATTGAAAATATTTCTTGTTTGACATGATTCATGGATAAATGCCAGTGATGTATGTATTGCAGGAATTTCAATAGCGCAAGAAGATCTCATGCCAGCAACCCCAACCTATCTTCATCCATCCATGATCACCAAAATCCACTATGTCCCTGAACCAATTCATCATTCCATATGCACAAATTTCCAGGTTTGTTGAGCAAATCCAACCATATTACAAACTCTTTTTTGAGCTCTAAAGAAGTCCTAGCCACTCCCTTGCCTTATTTATTCAATCAGTCACCTTCCCTAAGCCCTATACCACCTTCCAAATCACTCCTATTTCTATCGACCAGATCCTGTAAGAGCATTAGGACATTGTGTAGGACGACCTGTAATGGCCTTTTTTGAGGTCGATTTGTGGAAAAAGATTCCAGGAAGATAGGAGAAGACCCCTACTTTCCTCCCAAGCCATCTGACCTTTCACCACCATCTCTAGCCCACCTACCACATCACCAAGAAAATTTAGCTTTCACATTTTCATAAAAAAGGAAAAAAAGGAAAAAAAAAAAAAAAAGAGTTATTATGTTCATTCATATGCACAAATGTAGAATGTTTGGTTATTTCAAATTGCATGCCTAGGACAGTTAGGATTACACGCATGTTAGCTTAGAATCATTTTGAAGTAATATCTCTTAACAATTAGTTAGATGAGTGGTGTGTTTAAAGCATTGATTTCAGTCTTTCCTTACTGTAGTAGACAATATTTCAACTCTCCCAATTAGTGAAAAAATCCCCTTTCTTCACTGATAATCAATCTTCTTCTGAAACAATAGAAGGTTGGTTTGAGAAACCATAGTGGTCTATCACCAGCTCAACAATGACAAAGAGTGGACCCATCGCATCTGCTTGTTTAACAACACTATCACCTCAAAGTTTGTATGAACCTTGGGTTGATAAGGTAAATTTGGTAGGCCTAGGAGTTACAACATCATTGATGCAATACTGGTTCTCATCACTCTTTGGCACCATTGTCGGGGAGGCGTCCGAGTAAGATGTGATTTTTGCTTTCTTTCTTCCATCTCTTATCTCTGACATTCTGCTATTAGATTCATTTATGCAAAAGTAATTGTAAATTGGCTTGATTTCTTTTCCATTCTGCAAGTGTGATTTCATTCTGCAGTTAGTTTCCATTCAATTTGTTATTTCAATTTTTCAATTAGTCTCAAAGCTTGAAAAAAAAAACACTTCTTTCATGCCTCGTAGGAATAGGGATAACTTAGGAAAATTTCTACCAAATACCCCCACTACTTCAAACAACCAACCTTCCCTCTTCTTCGATGGATGTGAATTGGAGGACCCCTTAGACGACCAACGAGATATTTTTGAAGAGCTTACTGGGGGAGAAGAAGAAGGAGAACCCATTCCAACTGAACCAATGGCTGAAAATAGAAATGACAGAGGGGATAGAGAAATAATTGAGGGTGATTTTCCCATTAGAAAAACTAATGGGGATACCAAGATGAAAAACACAATCCCCTCTTCTCTTCCTCATTTCCATGGCCTGACCTCAGAAGATCCAGATACTTTCTTGTTTGAGTTCGTTGTCATATGCAGAACTTATGATTACACCACTGATGATCTGAAGTTCAAAATATGCCCATCCACTCTCACAGATGCACCACTGCGCTGGTTCATGGGTTTACCTGTGGATAGCATCACAACCTGGGCTCAGATGTAGTAGGCCTTCAAAAACAGGTATCGAGACTACTGCAAGTCCAAAGACACTAAAGAGGAAATTTTTAGAATGACCTTGGGGCATGATGAATCCTTAGAGGATTATGAAGAAATATTCCAACTTAGCTACAAAAGGGCCAGGTGCACACTTGATCTTGAGTCACTGAAGCTAGTCCTTCTCCTGGGGGTAAGGAAATATCTTCTGGATACCCTAAACCTACTAGTAGGAGGGGAAATCTACCAGCTACCCTATGAAGATATCAAGACTATCTTTAAGAACCATTCTAGGGCAACTAGGAAAAAGGGTAGGGGTAGTCAACCAATGGCCAACTCATCCTCTTCCAACACATCCATAAAAGGTGAAATTGGAAATATGTTGGAAGATTTCAAGAGTGAAATGTTGCAAACCCTTGCCCTATAGATGGACACTATGCACATCAAGAGAAAGCAAGAGGAAGCAGAGAGAGAATTAGCCATCTTCTACCCTAGATGCACAAGGAGGCACCCTAGGAATGAATTTCCATTAAACCTGATAGAAATATGCTCGGTCTGTGAAGAAAACCACTCCACAGACAAGTGCCCTTCTCTACCTGAACTAAAAGTTATGTATCAGGGAACTGAAGGGGTGACTGAACAACTATGCTACATAAATCAAAGGAGACCTCATGCGCCTCGAGCGTACCAAGAGGGCATGCAAGGGTCATCCTATGCATATTACAACCCTAACCAAAACATGTCCATTCCCTCTTGGGGCCCCCTTGCTCATCCCTCCTGGTCTACACCTTCTCCTTGGTCTTTTTTCACCTCAATACCATTCCTAACCGACCAACCAGTCATTTCAGCCATATACCCTCCTCCGCAGCTGTTATAGGCATTTTTGGGCACTGCAACCCCAATCGTAAATGTCAATAAATTAAGGGCTCTTAAATCCCTAAAAGTTTTGTTTCGACCCCTAAAAGAACAAGGTCAACTGATTACATCTTCTCCCAGAAGTTCTCCATGAAAAACTACTCAGAACTGGTCAAAACTAGACCATTTCACCTGCTCCATAGGCAAAGTGCATTGCATCCCACCTAAATACACACAGTAGGTGTGATGCATGTCAAAAAACCCTTCTATGGGGTGCGATGGGCGAGAAGGGACAAATGGCAGGGTCAATCCGCAAGGTGGAGGAGCATGGAATCTTCCAGAAACCTCTCCCGTGACACTTGCCTCTCTGAATTCGAACAGGGATGAGTAATAGATCATCAATATCCAAGTGGAATCAAGAACTATCAGAGAGAAGACACTAATCAAATCTCAAAAGCTGACTCACCCCCCTTGCAAACATCTATATATGGATCCCTCATCCTAGAGATCCGGAGGCTGGAATTTTATATCTTGTAAGGAAGTGCTGCTGGTTTCTTGGTGCAATATCATAGTGTTGGGTGATCTAAGCTTTTCATGAAGTGAAGAAAGGCTTCTTGCTTAGAGGATCATGCTAGGTCAGAACAATTGGTTGTAATCCTCTTTGCTCTTTCTTGATTATCAATAAAGCTATTCAAGTTTTCCTCCACATTCTTGTATGATTGATGTTTTATGCATTTGTGTGGTCAATATACATCTGATCCTATATTGTTTATGATAATAGATCTATGTTCTTGGATAGTATTATGCTGCTTTGATTCTACAGGTGCCTTGTGAAGCTGGGTAGACAAGGAAGTGAGTAGCAAAGATCTATCAGAAGGGAGAGGAATCGAACAAGGAACCAAGCGCAAGAAAGAGGTTGGTCTCCTTTATTCTTCTATCATCTATTTCTCATAAAGGAAAATGAAAGTGGTTTTAATTTTTTTGTTTCTAAGGTAGCTACCAGCCTTAGTGGGATTAGCAGCTCTGCATAGACACTATTCTCGATAACAAAATGGCGACTCCGCTGGGGAGCGAATAGATAGTTTGTTTATCTACATTTGCTTACTTTATAAACTTATAGATGGAGCTTGAAGTCAAGCCAGCTAGCCTTCGAACTGCATTTGCTATGCAAGTGAAAAGTAGATCAACGCTGCTTTAGTCAATCTCTAGGTTTTGTTTATGAATTAAAAAATTGATTTACAAGCTGTCTAATTGCCCTTGTGGTGGCTCTAGTAACCTCTTTAGATCTACCCCTATGATTGATTTACTGATTACCACTTTCTCGGCCTAAATCCCTGAACTGAATTGCAAACTGTGACCCCGAACCCAATCAAAGTCTCGTCCCTAATCCAGCGCACTGTCTGTTCTGTGAACTTCAAATTCCTCGCACTTCCCGAGTGTAGTAGGTGCGTTGCGTTTCAGTTTCACTATGTTACAGGTGCACTGATCAGACAAGGCCTTGTTCCTAAATTTTGGTTTATGTGTTTATTCTTTTCAGCTCTATTCAGGAGTTTTGCTGCCTATAGTCAGTACACCTCAATTTGAAACCCCCTTCCTTGCTGTTATTCCGCCTCCATTGTGCAAAGAACTGTAAATTTTTTTATGTATTTTGAGTCATTTTCAGTTCTCCTTTACAAAGAAGTAGTGTAATTGTACTGTCGTTTCTTAATTTGAAAGTGTCGCAAGTGTCGTTTTCAGTCATAGAAGAGAATCTGATTGTTCTTGATAGTCGATTACACTGTTACTCTTGTATTTGATCTGAATTAGTAGTTTTTCTAGTGTCGAAAGCAATTTTTCATTCCAAATCGCAAAGTGTTGTCATTGTCCTCATTTTGTCTTGAAAAGAAACTTGTTAGTAATTGTCTCTTTGAAAAATAATTCAGATTTTGTGCATTAGCTTTCTTTTTATCATTCACATATTAAGAAGGCTGAAAAAAATACATGCATGTGCATTCGCATTTACACTGTTTGTTGGTTTGATTTAGGACAGTGCATATAGTGTGTGCTCTTTGGTCTTTTTTGAAAGAACGCCATCTCTCTTTCCTTAGTAGCTAGGATTTTCATTTGCAAAAAGAATATTGAACGACTGTTCATCATCTTACATTGCATTTTAGGAATTGTACATCTACATCATGCGGTGAACCTGAAAGGCAAATTTCTTAAGCAAGATCAACAATAAAATAAATTTAATGAATCTAAAAACGCTTTGGAACCTAACACAAAACATCTAGAAGTCTAGGCTAGAGACGTATTCCGGCGTCGTAAAGCCTGGTAACTATTGTTTTCACTGTTGGTTGGGTGATTCCTCCACTTTGAGACGATAAGTGCCAGTACGGACTCGTGCTCCCACATACCGTCGAGTATATTTTGGGAGACCACAATAGGCTTAATCCTTTATCCATAGTAAGCCGTGTCTGCCGCCCCATCAATCACAATGCATTGAACACAACATTCGGGAAGATTGACTGCTGTACCGTAAAAAGTATTCTGCAGTTTTGCGATTGGTTTGGTAATCCCTCTGTCTAGATCTCCAGAGCAGTCCCTTTCGTTCCTTTCCAGACTCCTTAACGGAAAAGGTCCATCTGAGCACTTGTCAGTTCAGGCTCATTAAAAATCGAAGGTGACTAGAGTCATCTTTTTTTTTTTTCTCGACTCTTAAAAATTGAAAAAACAAGTTGTGTCAAAGCATCTAAAATTTATTTTAAACGGAATAATTATCACCTTTCCTACGTTGGTCTTAGGTTGAGGAAAATGGAGTCCACCAACCAAGGAGCTCCCCTTGGAGGAAATCCTAGTCCCTTCTCCTCTTGGGGAGATGTTGGTGCACCCCATATGACCACATTGTCGCTTCTGGGATTGACAATTGGCTTGCCCATGTGGCTCTTCTCAACCTCCGTCGTTCAGAACACCGCGATTCCTGAACAATCGAGTCAGCAACTAAACGATTCCAGAGTTACCCCCCAACCCTCTAATTCATCCAATTCTTCCTCTCCTCCTTCCTCTTCGCTTGATGAAGCTGGTAAAGCCAAAAATCAAGTAATTGAGAAGAAGAAGAAAGAGAAGAAGAAGAAGGAGCCAAAGGCGAAAAGGGGCAACCAAATATCGTCTAGCGAAAATCCACACACTGCACTAACCAGGCCTAAATCGCCATGTGTCATTTGCAAAGGAGACCCCTATCATCGAGATTGTCCTTGCATCCCTCGGATCTTAAGGGACTGATCTCCTCGTTTGCACAATCCGGTGTCGTCAACCTCTGATGATCATGTTGAAAGTACACCATAAACTAGTGAAAGTGAAGCCCCTGGACAAAAAGGAAAATGTAAATTTCCTTGTAAGCTGTGAGAAGGCGATCACGCCATCCATCGTTGTCCCTTCTTAGATGAGGCTAACAGAGTTTTGGACGACCGTCCGGTTTCACCGTTACGACTTCCTCCTAGATATAAGAAATTCTTGCCGAGTCCGTCACTAGTTGAAAATCTGGCTGACACGCCCTTGTGGTCGGCCGAAGCATCTATCATTGAAGATAAACCATCTGAATCCACACCAGATGAAAGTCAAAAGGTCGAGGCGACAGTTGACCTGGTCTTGCCTTCAAAGGATCCATATTCAAATGATACAGTCACCGAAGAGAACAAGGATGACACCGTCCAAATTCTTTTCGTAAGCACAGACTTCGATGAACATGGGAGCAATCTACCCATTCCTTTACCGCAGGAAAGAAGTTCGTCAGAGTCATATCCGGCCATCTATTCGGTCCCACCTCCAAGCGACCTAGTTGTTTCCTTCGACTGGAATCTACTAGATAGACCCCGTTTACCGGCTAGTGTACCATTTCGAATCATTACTCAAATATATAGAATGGTCATGGTCGGTACCATCATAGATGAAGGGGCTTCTGTGAGTATCCTTTCCTCAACTGCTTGGAAAGCACTTGGTTCACCATCACTTTTTCCTGAGATGATAAATCTAACAGGCTTTGACAAAGGAACCAGTGGACCGTTAGGGATCCTTCCCAATGTGCCCATAACATTGAGAGGGAAAACCGTTCACGTGAACGTAATGGTAGTCCAAGGACCCTTGGATTATAATCTACTCCTTGGACGAGACTATATTTATTGCATGGGAGCCATTGTCTCATCACTCTTTAGAGTAATGTGTTTTCCGCACGAAAGAAGAGTGGTCAAGCTCGTAGACCAGCTTTCATTTCCCAGTTCACACAGAGAAAATAGTCATATACCAACCCTGGATGGTATTTTCACACAAGGAATGTCTCATCAATCCCCAGTCCATCCTCTTGATGAGCGCGAGTGATTCGGAGGATATTACTGAAACCCAAGGGGCATGCACCTTGGTCTGCTTCGGCAGGGAAACTTCAGGTATAGGGTAGGTTTCTGTGAGGGATATATGACTAGTCTGACACAACCGTCCGTTTAGGAAAATGGGATTAGACTGGAATAAGATTCCCTCGTCAAAGTAATGTGAGTGCAGGCGTCTGCGCCACTCACCTTTGTCTATTTCGGTAGACATCGCCGAAGAAGTGTTTTGTTTGTGGTACAGATAAAACAACCTTTGGTAACCTGAAAAGGTAGGCCTTTCCCGATAGAACAAATGTTTTGTCTGCAAATTGAGGGGTAACCTAAAAAGGTAAGCCTTTCGCGATAAAAAAAATGTTTTGTCTGCAAATTGAGGGGTAACCTCGAAACTCTATTTCACTATACCTGGGGGCATGCAAACCTTTTGGCATGCAAGCAAAGAGCGACCATTTATTTTTTAAATTTGTAGGTCCTCTAACCCTTTAAACTCGTAGGATTGGTCGTTTCCTAACTTGCATAAAGAAAGGATGTGGGGCAAAGATTTGAAAAAATGTCGTTTTTAGATGAGACATTCTTATTATATGACTGGATTAATCGAGCAGTTTTAACGCGGACTTCAAGCTCGTTAAAAAATAAACATAAGCAATGAGCAAATGTTTCTCCAGAGTTTAAGCTCATTTTAAAATAAAAAATGAACCAATTTCCAGTAAATAACCATCGTGAATGTAGTACTTCAGCCTTTAAAGCCTTGGTCGTGTTCTCATCATCACCTCCACTCTGTATTGGCCGATCATTCACCTCCATTTGATTGTTTACCCCTTTTGAGGAACAGCTGCGAAGAGTGATCCTGTTAGCCATCCTTGTAACATTGCCGTGATTGGAAAATTCCAAACCTTACCTGGAATCAACTGCTACCCGAATCTATCACTCGTTCCTCAAAAAACGAGTGTCCTTTAAGCTCTTTTCAACTGACTCGTAAAATATGAAAAGATTGCCTAGCCATTGGCCTCTCCAGCTCGTTAAAGTGACCGAAAGTGCTATCCCTCCTTTAGATTTTAATCTTTTTGGACCTGAGGGATTATTACACAAAAAGATCGAGTGCTTGTTTTGTTCGGCTCGTTAAAAATACCGAAAATTCATCCATTTTGTATTGTTTTATACTTTTTTCGGACTTAAGGGATTAGATGATGAAAAAGGATTTTTGGAGTTTCCTTTACGTCCCTTTTCAGACTCTCTAAAATTGAAAAGGACCGAGTTATCTTTGTCATTAAACTCGTTAAAACCTAATAGCGACAAACTTGTCCATAACAAACAAGAATGAGTTTCACTATCGCTAGGCTCGTTAAAACATAGCGATGGGTTTGCCCGAAGGGCGAATTATAGAACAAGAATATGTTATCCTCCTCAAGCTTGACAAAAATAAAGAGGTATTGGTCAGCAATGACTGGGGAAAAATTGGGAAGAAAACTTGAAGAAACTTTGTTGGTAGCAAGTCGCTCTTGAACATGAAACTTTCACTCTGCATCCGAGTCGGGTTGGGTTGTTCCATTCACTGGTCACATCACCATGGTTCCGTCACACCATCCACATTTGGGGTTAATTCTAGCAATCCATCATGTCAGTGTCGCCGATATGTTCAAGAGAAGTCACTCAGAGATTTCACCTGTGTCTCACCCACTGCAATACATTTACGCTCCATTCTTTCATAACCGTCACCCTGAACCTTATATCACCAGATCGTTTTCACCTGCATTAAAATCATTTGCTCTGTTCCATGTCATTGATTTGGGATTCACTAAGGCCCTCCTATAATGGATCGCTTCTTGTCGACATCAGCTCATTATCCAAGAAGTCGATCTAGGAACACCCCTTTCAGTACTTTGAAGCTTGCATGCCTCAATGGCAAGTTTCTCACTTCCGGCAACAGGTTTACATCAATGGCCTTCGCCCGAAAGATTTTGCGTGGTGTTCGACGCCAAGTCCCTTATTCACACCACATGAATTGTACTGTAGTACCTTGAGGGTCATCATCATTATTGGTGATTCCTCTCGCGCCTGTTAACAACTTACATCATTGGCTGGTAATCAAGCGATGTCTTTCCTTGTTCGACTCCAGAACATATCTCACATGGATCGACTTGTATTTTGAGTGAAGATCGAACGAGATTAAAGACTCCGGATCTAGTTTCATCCATCTGGGCTGCGATATATATTCAGGAAAATAAAGACATCAAATGTATATCATTGCTGCATAGATAATCATCCAATCTAAGGGATGATGGCTCTACCAGAATCATCAGTCTACACTCAGACGATTGTCTGTCTCATGTACATGAAAATGAATTTATAAAGCTGAGCATGGGAATGCCTGCCTCAGCTAGATTATGAAAATATTATGAAGATAATGTATTGTATTGTATCTTATTACAGGTCTCCTTCCAGCTTGAAAGAACTTCAGATCCTCATGATAAAGCATTTCACCCGACATCGACAAATTAACGACCTCATGCTTTAGGGGGCAACTGTTATAGACATTTTTGGGCACTGCAACCCCAATCATAAATGTCAATAAACCAAGGGCTCTTAAGTCCCTAAAAGTGTTGTTCCAACCCCTAAAAGAACAAGGTCAACTGATTACATCTTCTCCCAGAAGTTCTCCATGAAAAACTACTCAGAACTGGTCAAAACTAGACCATTTCACCTGCTCCATAGGCAAAGTGCATTGCATCCCACCTGAATACACACAGTAGGTGCGATGCATGTCAAAAAACCCTTCTATGGGGTGCGATGGGCGAGAGGGACAAATGGCAGGGTCAATCCACAAGGTGGAGGAGCATGGAATCTTCCAGAAACCTCTCCTGTGACACTTGCCTCTTTGAATTCGACCAGGGATGAGTAAGAGATCATCAATCTCCAAGTGGAATCAAGAACTATCAGAGAGAAGACACTAATCAAATCTCAAAAGTTGACTCACCCCCCTTGCAAACATCTATATATGGATCCCTCATCCTAGAGATCCGGAGGCTGGAATTTTATATCTTGTAAGGAAGTGCTGCTGGTTTCTTGGTGCAATATCATAGTTTTGGGTGATCTAAGCTTTTCATGAGGTGAAGAAGGGCTTCTTTCTGAGAGGATGATGCTGGGTCAGAACAATTGGTTGTAATCCTCTTTGCTCTTTCTTGATTATCAATAAAGATATTCAAGTTTTCCTCCACATTCTTGTATGATTGATGTTTTATGCATTTGTGTGGTCAATATACATCTGGTCCTATATTGTTTATGATAATAGATCTATGTTCTTGGATAGTATTATGCTGCTTTGATTCTACAGGTGCCTTGTGAAGCTAGGTAGACAAGGAAGCGAGTAGCAAAGATCTATCAGAAGGGAGAGGAATCGAACAAGGAACCAAGCTCAAGACAGAGGTTGGTCTCCTTTATTCTTCTCTCATCTATTTCTCATAAAGGAAAACAAAAGTGGTTTTAATTTGCTTGTTTCTAAGGTAGCTACCAACCTTAGTGGATTCAGGGAATACATCCATGAAATCCTGAATCACAAGAATATTCTCCAATGAAGTCATCTTGTTTCGATCATTTGTGTATCCTACTTGGACAACATAAATGTGGTAGCCCTCTCTAATGCATCTTCCAAGTTGGTTAGCCATAATAGGACATAATTTAAGGTTTTTCTTGATTCCTTGAATTTCCTTTCACTATCCCAACTCTGTGAGATAGCTTATAGATTTTTCTTTACAGTCAACTAGGGAAAAACACCCTTCCAACCAGTCCATCCCTATTGATACATCATATGAACCTAAGGGGAGTATATTCAAATCAACATGCATGGGCTGTCCTAAAACTGTTATAGGGCATTTTTCTATTTTTTCCGACACCCTTCTCTTCATTCCAGTGGCTAGTTGAATTAGCCAAGATTTCTTAAATTTACTGCTTTGCAGCTGACATTTCTCTACCATTTTAGGACTAATGTAGCTTAGGCTACCGTCTGGATAAAATAAAACAGAAACATGTTGATTAGAAATCATACTTTTTGACTCAATCATGGTGGGCTAGTATTCCACTTGGTGACCGTACAGAGCAGCGTTAATTCTAGGCATACTCCTTGCTACGTCTCCAAATGTGGAGGCCTCTTGCATATTTGAGAGCTGTTATGTTCTGGCCCGTGTGAACAATTCTTGTAGTAATGAGATTAACCACATCCCCAACATTGTAGAGGTTGTTTTGGCGGTTGATCAGTAGCAGGTTCACTAACTCCACCTATTTACCTATTTTCAGTGTAAGTTGGGATTTTGGGCGGATTCCTTGCAAATTTTCTGAAAGTTCTTTGCTGATTATTTCTACTATTTGTGACTTTTGGTTGTCTGTTTGGGGGTAAGTTCCTGATTTTCCTACCAATGGTTCTTTTGTGACCCTCATTCTTATGTTTCATTTGCTGATAACAGATACATGCCTTTCTCACCGCATCATCCATTGTTCTAGGATAATCAAATTCTAACTTTTCCTTCATGAAGTTGGGTAAACTGCTAATAAAATGCTGAATTTTAGATTTTTCCTCCTGCATGTATGGGACATATCGTAATAGAGAGGTAAACTACTTCACATACTCATCCGTGGTCAAGGTTCCCAATCTTAACTCATGGAACTCCTTTGTGCATAATAATATGTCCCAAATGTTGATTTCCCTCTTCCAGGGTTACATAGTCTACAATCTCTTCCTCCTTTCTTCACACATTTCATTCCCAAGAGCTTCTAATCAGAGTTCCTCTAATTACTATCAATCGCCTCATATTCCATATGAGGACATATTATGTTGATTTCATCTAGTGTGACCCATGCCTTTTGGCATACTTTCAGAGGAGGAGATTACTTTCCTTTGATAATGCTTCTCAAGATAGAGTAGTGATCCATGTTACCCACAACCATACGACATGACTTTATAATATTGAATACAAGCATATATACCTCATTTACCTTTAGGTCATCTTGGCCTCTTTAAACAACTTCCTTTATTGAAAAGATCTTCAACCCCTTGATCTTATTCATCTCTTATGTCATCATAACATCATCTCACAAATTCCACAAGGTGGAGTTCCTCATGAAACAATTGCCTCCTTTCTAGATCGGCAAACCTTCTGATGAGGGTTCCATCAAAGAATCTTAAGGATCTTGCATATCCCTATCTAGTAGATGTTTCCTTTTGACTGATGTGTGATGAGAGTTGTCCTGGATGACTTCTTTATTTTTCCCATAAGTGTCACTTGAGCTTTAAATGAGGTCACCATGAGCTATATCCTTCATAGTGATTGTCATATATTTTGTTCCAAACATACTTCATGATTCCTATGGTGATTTCATGAGCTCTTTCTTGTTATTTCCCTTCTTGAGCTTAGGACAATATTTCATGTAATGCTCATATCGTTGAATCTTGGCTATGTTCTTCTTTCCTTTCTGAGGACCAAATTTTTCAAACATCCCTTTCCTTCTGACAAATGTTTGAACACTTTTTTCCCTCAACCTATATTCTTATATCTTGCATAGAAATCACAAGTTATTTAATGGAATATATTTCTTGTTGTCATAGGCATTTGTTACCTTGTTCATCAGTTAGTGCATTTAGAGAAAAGGATATCATTTACTTATCTGAAATCATCTCTCCTAGATCTTGCAGTTGATATCATATCACGATGACCATTTATCCTTTGATACCTTTAATTTGTGTATATCAGATCTAAGTGATATGACCTTCTTTATCACATCTTCAGAGAATAGTTCTACCAACTTATCATATATTCTTTTGATGTGATCAAGGGGATAAATTTAGTGCTCAAAATCCAAGTGTTCAAAAGTGCACAAAACATGTACCAGTGAGTAGATCTCGGTGATATGAATCCAATGTAGTGTGAATCCAATATCATATGCTCCCAATATCATGTTATGATCGAATTCCTAAACATGTAAAATTTTAAAGTTGGGTTGAAGGTATGCCTAGTCAGCAGTCTTTACGCTGATTGGGCATGTGACTGGGAAGGGTAATTATATTTTTATTGGCCAATGGTTTTCACCATGTGTCTCAATCTAGTTGGTCAAATTTTCTTGGGTTTTGATTAGCTATGGATTCGTTGATGTGGTCTAATGGTGGAGAGCCATGTGGGACAATGGAGGTCTTCCATGTTGCCCCCAAAATGTATTGTAAATTTTTTTTGTGGGATGAATGGGCCTGGTACGATTCTAACGGGTGACCCCTAGGGTGGCAGCTTTAGTGCTTCGCCACTATGCCACCGATGTTCATTGTAAACTATGGGTGCACACATACATTTAAGCTTTATGCGACACACATATGGAGGGAGGGCCTAGGCTAAGCCATAGCCCATGGCCACACCCCAAACTATAGGGCCATGGTAGAGGGATCCTTGACCTAGGGCTTATCCCCGACCCACAGTCCCGATGCAACTACATATAACCACACCAGAGCATAGAGGAGCAAGGACAGAAGTTTAGCGCGAACCCATATTCATATGCCAAACACAGGACTGCGAGTGGATTTAGATGGGGGCCATACCCTAGGGGATAAGCCTTGGGCCAATAGGCCATCACATAACATTGGGAGAAGAGCAAGAGGGTCCATCTCATAAGTGCTAGTAACAGGGTCCAACTCTAGGGTCTTTGGCTCAGGATATGACCACACCTCCAAAAACTAGGAAGCACGTGGGAATATAGTGCTAAAAATTGGTTCTATGTGTGTAATAAAATAAGGAACGACATGTTGGGGACCTTGCTAGTAGGGACGAGTGGTTAGCCCCAACCCCTCGGCATGTGGCCCCCATATGACCACATTTTTTGGAAACTGGAGGTTAATGGAAAGTTTAACTATCCAAGAATTTCGTATGTTGGGCAAGATTGTAGGCCAGGTTTGTGCCCCAGTTCCGAGCTTGGGGTGCTCAAGCAAGGTTTGGGTCGAATTGTAGGATGATTAGCCATGGAAATTGGGAAAAACTCGTAACACGCATAATTTTCTCAGCTTTTGGCCAAATGAGGTGCAAAAAGAGACAAGATGGGGGTTTTTGACACATCTGGATCCATTAGAGACATATATTTTGCATTTTGAAAAATGAAATTTATGTAAACACATATTTTTGAGCATAATGAAAGAGGCCCAACATTGGAAGCTGGACTAGGAGATGTAGCCCATGAGAGGGGTGAACTCCTTTATCATGTTTGTTGTGATGTGTTTCAAATATGGTATTTTTTCTTTGTTTTCGTTGTTAACTAAGTTTATAAATCATTACTCTATGTGTTTTTTAACTTGATCCATTACCCAAAATACATAAAATTTTCACTTGAAATTTGTTCATCACCTTCAAGTTTTCATAAACAGATCATTTTGGTATCAGAGCATCAGGTTATTGTTAAGGCTTATTTTGTTTGCAAGTTTTTATTTTATTTTTTATTTTTTTAATTTGTTTTTTTATGCTTACAAGGTTTAAGCTTAAAAGAGGAGAAGGAGAACTTGTGGAGCTAAGATCTCAAATTGTTTCAAGGAGGACAAACACACCTCAAGCTTCAACATTCATGGCACATGAAGAAGGTCCTGAAGGGATGACTGAAGATGAAAGAACTTCCATAAAAGCTTTCAGAAAATATTTCTTTGAAATGTCTGAAATGGTAAAGGTTCGTTATGAATAAAGGAATACAAGGTGGTATGTATAGAGATGAAAAACTCCAAAAGGAGATGGAGGAAAAGGAGACAAACCTCCAAAAGGAAAGGGAGGAAATGGTGACAAGCCACTACCTTCACCTCCATCATCATCCTAATCTTCATCCTCATCTTCTTCTACTTCTTCAACCTTTTCACAAACACCTCCAAATTCTCCAAAAGGACATGGTGAAACTCCTTTGTTAAATCTTGATATTAAGTTTGAATTGCCTATGTATGATGAAGAGGTAGACGCTAATAAATTAGATAATTGGATTTTTCAGATTGAAGTGTATTGAAGGATAGAAATAATGAAGGATGATGAGACCAAAATTCATCTTGCTCCTCTTAGGTTAGAAGGTGAAAGAATTATTTGGTGGGAAGTCAAAACTCAAGAGGACATGAAGAAACATCGTGAGGTTTTATCCTCTTGGAATGATTTTGTTGTAGCAATAAGAAGGCAATTTTATCCATTAGCATACATGAAAAAATCTATTATGGATTGGAAAAACTTTAGCCAAGCTAAAGGTCAAAATGTTCAAAGCTATACTCAAGAATTTAGAAAAAGAGATTTTATTTTGGGTATAGATTTTTCCTCTCAAGATACTTAGCTCAAATACATTGGAGGATTACATCGTTACTTGAGACATACAATTCTCATGTTTAACCCTACAAAACTAGATTAAGTTTGTGTACAAGAAACTCATTTAGAGGCAAGAGGGAAGAATGTTTATGAAGTGAGAAGTCATTCAAGTTTGGAGAGAAAGGAAAAGGGAAGTTTAAAGGCAAGGATAAAAATAATGCTTTAGTCAAGATAGAAGGAGAAAAGCTCACATGTAAAAATTGTTCTAAAGAAGGCCATAATGAAGACCACTTTTCTAAACTTCATCCTTAGATGAAACCCAAAAAGTATAATAACAAGGAGAAAGAAAAGATTTCTACAACTACACAACAAGATCTAGGATCTCATTCCGAACACGAAACAAAAATCATAGCCATGAGATTGAAAGGTAAGGATTCAATTACAAGTACTAGTTCTTCTAGAAAACCCATTGAAACTAAAAATGAAAGAGAAATAATAGATTTGTTCCATATTAGAATCATCACAAAACATAACAAGGTAGATACATTGTTTGATAGTGGTTCACAAGAAAATCTCATTTCAAAAGACATTGTTAAGAAACTAAATTTGGAAACCATTCCTCATCTTAAACCTTATCCTTTGGGTTGGGTATGTGACAATGCCAAGTTGCAATTGAAAAAAAAAAAAAATCATACTTAGATTTTGCCATCACTACAAATTTTATTGATGAGGTAGAATTTGATGTGGTACCACTTGACATTTGTGGGATTGTTTTGGGAAGCCCATACTTATATGACAGGAAAGCCATATTTCATCACCATGACAACAATATCACTTGTTTAAATATGGGATTGATTAAATTGTTAGAGCACATAGAAAGAAGATTAATTTATATCTTATGAATGTTGGACAAATGAAGAGGTTTGTAAATGCTAGCAAGAATTTTACAATGTTGATGATTAAACATAATGATGTTGATAAATATGAAGCCTTTCAAGGATATGAATCAAGCTTGAAATATGATTTCATTTAGGTTGCTAATCCATGTGATAATATGTTTCAAGAGTCTAACATGTTGCCTCCTAAAAGAGGAAAACAATATGAAGTACAATTGTGGCAGTATGCATCATTGTTGAACATTGGTATGAACAAGATCCCGTTGTTAAAGAATACAAGGGTCAAAAAGTAGATGCAAAATCTAGTCAACAACGAGGTCATTGGTTCTAAAATATCTTCCTGTGGGTTTCATAATGTCTTTACCTAGAAGAGGGATGGTGCATGGTGATGGCAATCACTTTGGTTAAAGGTTCAAGCTAAGTGAAAAGGCTATACATGCTAAGCATTTTTATGACTAAAATGTTTAAGGTGAAGTGAAATTGAAATTGAGTAAGTCTTATTGGATTGAATACATAGGAGAGAATATTCAAATTTCTTTAATAGAGCTTTTCTATTCTAACCATCTTGAATAATTGTAGCAAGGTCCTATCCTTGATAGTGAAACAGGAATTTCAAGAAGAAGGAATGGGAAGCACCTTTGTATGGGGTTCAAAGGTACAAATTTAGGCAAATCCAAATGGATTTAGAAGGGAAGGGTGAGGGAACTATACTCTCATCTATTTTTTGACTAAAAGTAGTCTTTTGGAGGACCAAAAGCTTCCAGTTGGGAGGAGTGATCTAGGGGATCAGTTTAGTGCTCAAAATTCAAAGTGTTCAAAAGTGCTCAAAACCTATACCATTGCATATATCTCGGTGATATGAATCCAACGCAACTTGAATCATTCAAAATCAATATCGCATGATCTCAATATCAGGTTCTCATTGAATTCTTAAACAAGGAAAATTTTAAAGTTGGGTTGCAGGTATGCCTATTCAGCAATCCATACACTGACCAAGCATGTGACTAGGTAGGGTAATTGTATTTTTATTGGCCAATGACTTTTTTCCATTTGTCTCAATCTGGTTGGTCGAATTTTCTTGAGTTTTGATTGGTTTTTGATTCGTTGAGGTGGTCCAATGGTGGAGAGCCATGTGGGACAATGGTTGACCGCTACGTGGCCTCCCAAATGTGTTGTAAAATTTGTTTGTGGGATAAACAGTCCTAGTAGGATTCAAACGGGTAACATCCGGGGTGGCAACACAGTTCTCTACCACTACGCCACCGGTGTTCCTTGTAAAAAATTGGTGCGTGCATACATTTAAGATTTATGTGTTGCGCATATGGGGGAAGAGTTAGAGCTAAGCCCTAGCCCATGGCCACATCCCACACCCCAAGACCATGGCAGAGGGATCCTAGGGCTAGGGATTAGCCCTGAAACACAATCTCGATGCCACCACATATAAGAACATCAGAGCATAAAGGAGAGGGGGCAGAATCTTAGCATGAACCCACAATCATATTCCAAACACGAGACCACGAGCGAAGTTGAATAGGGGTCACCCCCACGCCACATGGGCCATAACATAACCTTGGAAGAATAGTAGGAGGGGCCAACCCATAAGCGTTAGCAACAGGGGCCAACCTCAAGGCCTATGGCTCGTCATATGACCACACCTCTGATAATTGGAAAGCACACAGGAATATATAGGCAAACCTCAGTTCTATGCGCATAATAAAACCAAGCCCAATGTATTAGGGTCCGAGTCGGCGGGGGCGGGCAGTTATTGCCAGCCCTTAGGCACATGGCCCACATATGACCACATTTTTCGAAAACTAGGGGTTAATGGACAGTTTAACTATATGACAATTTCGCCTGATAAGCGGGATTGTAGGTTAGGTTTGTGCATTGTTTCCTGGTTTGGGGCGCTCAAGCTAGGTTTGTGTTGAATTGTAGGAGGATTAGCTATGGAAATTTGGAAAAACTAGTAGCAAGCATAATTTTCTCAGAGTTTGGCCAAATGAGGTGTAGAAAGAGCTTAGATGGTGGTTTTTTTGTTATCGTATTATGTATCTATTTTGGCTATTAACTAAGTTTTAAAATCATTAATTTATGTTTTTGTGACTTGATCCATTACCTAAAATACATAAAATTTTCACTTGCAATTTGTTCATCACCTAAGAGTTTTCATAAATAGATCATGATGTCTCCAATATTGCTATATGAGGAACGAGGGAACCTTTGACAGATTCCATAAGAATCTCTTGAGCCCTTAGATCCTTTTCCATGTATTCAGATAGTACTTGACCTTCAGATGGTTTGGAGACTTTTCCATCAATATGACTTCATTTTCTTAGAGGACTATTTCTATCCTTATTTTCCATGAAGGGAAGTTTGATGACCCAACCAGATTATAAATCTCCAAAAAATGAAGTCATTTTGCTAGATTAGATTATAGAAGAAAAATGAACGTACTTATCAAGTGAAGATAAAGTCTTCAACTTGGTCCCTTTGTTGATGATGATCGATAAAGATGTATTGATGCTCCTCGGATGATCATTGTTTAAGGATAAGGAGGTCCTTGCTTCAATGAGGGGGAGATTTCCTTGGAACCTTTTGAAGATAATGATCAGGCCCTTGATATTATTTCTCTTGATTGAATAATCTACAAACTCTTTTATGTTTCCTTTGGTGATGATAGAGGGCATATCTTAGAAATACTTCTACGGTTTTGACTTTCTCCAAGATGATATGATATTTTACCTATAAAGGCTTCTCTTAGATGAATAGACTTCTATCTGCCTTGATTTGTAGATCTATTCACCTTGAGTAGAAATAAGGATTTTCCCTTGATTATTTTATTGATGATCCCAAGACTTCTTTTCAAGCAGAATTTCTTCTTTGATCTTCAGTTTGATTCTTCAATGCAGATCTTTAACTTCGCTTTAATATCCTTTGACTTGCTTTGATTCATTTCTTGAAACTCAATCCCTGAGTCTCTCTTTGATTAGATACCCCTTCTTGAATTTGTCACCTTAGCTCTGATACCATCTTAAGAAATCTAGGGCATAATTAGTTAGGTGATTTCTCTTTAATTAGTAACTGCTTGTGAGCACTTTTTACTTCTTTATATTAGGATCTTATTTACTTAGGTTATTAGTTTTCTTATTCAACAAACAACTACCAATGCATGAACATAAATAGACAAGAGACACGGAATGTAGGCTATCAGCAAGGGCCAAAGCCTCTCACTCTTTGAGAGGAAAAACAACACAAATTATTCTTATAGAGATTCCAATTGACGAATACCAAGTCCAAGACCCTTGAACTATTAGCCACTAAAAGACAAAGACACTAGTTCCCTTCACTGTCTTCTACTCCTTTCTTCTGCTTGAATCCTCTTCCGCTTGGATCTTCTTAGCATAAAGACATAGTTACAATGATAACAATAAAAAAAATCATATAATCTCATATCTAAGCATACTTGTTGTGGGGAAAAGTATCCGATGCGGATGACACTAACCCTTTCTAAAGGTGACAGACTTTAGCAACAACTGAATGACAAAGTTTTCATGTTCATCTTTATGAAAGCACAGAGAGTATGGAAATAGGGTCAACCAACCTGGTGTCTTGCGCTTAGTCGATCCTTGTCCTTCTCTCTTTGTATCTGATTCCCAGCTCTTTGCTCTCCAAGCCAATCCAGCTACACACAGAATCTACACAACAAAAGAGAGAAAACTACGAGATAGAAGCAATCATAATTGAAGCATGGATTAGGTTACATCAAATATACATGTAAACACAAAAGCATCTATGTAAAACAAGTATATAGGAGAACATGCAAACTTTATTGATAGAAAGTAACAGGGTTCCAGAGGAAGTTACAACCAATGATGTTGGCTCCAATCCAGCAGCACCTCCTCGGCAGCAAGAACTCTCTTCTTCACCTCTAGTAAAACAATCACCCAATAATCCTGGCAGTATACCAACAGCACCTCCTTGCTTATACAAAATTCCAGCCTCCTTAGACCTCATAGAAGAGCTCTATATATAGGAGGGAAGAGGAAAGGATGAGTCAGCTGGAGGCTGGCATATAGCTGACTAGTGTCCTCTCCATCTTCAGTTAATCTTCAGTTCCTGTGTCCACTTGGAGATCCTTGCTTACACATGGTGATCAAGTACCACTTACTCATCACAGGGCGAATCTCATGACCCAAGTGTCAGTTTGGAAGCTTCCTGGGCAACTGACACCTTGCAGGATGACTGTGCCACTTGGCCAATCTCGCCCAGCGCAGGTAGCCTTCATTGTTTTTGACTTCCAGCGCAGGTACAGAGTGGGACAGTTGCAATACAGCGCAGAAGCTCAGTTAAGCAGCTGACATGATCCAAAATAAGCCTGTTCTGAAGTGTTTTCAGGTGGAGAACTGATTGGAAGTGCTGTTGATTGATGACCTTGTTCTTTTAGGGGTAAGAACAACATGTTTAGGGACTGAGGATCCCTGTAATTATCGACATTCCCTGCTCCTTGACGCGAGGCACAAAAATGTCTATAACAGTTGCCCCCTAAAGTATGAGGCCGTTAATCGGGTGAAATGCTTTAGCTAGAGGGTCCGAAGTTCGTTCCAGTGCTGAGGAGAGTGCCCTGTAATACAATACAATACAATACATTATCTTTCATTCATCATTATTCTCATGATCTAGCTGAGGCGGGTATTCCCATGCTCAGCTTTCTATAAATACATTTTGGTACATATGACAGACGATCGTCTGAAGACAAACTGATAATCTTCCGCTAAAATTATCATCCCTTGAGGAGGATGATCATCTGCTGTAATGATGTACATGGCAAATGCTTTTATATTTCCTGAATATATATCGCAGCCCGGATGGATGAAACTAGATCCGGGGTCTTCAAACTCGTTCGATCTTCACTCTAAGTACAAGTCGATCCATGTGAGAATTACGCTGAAGTCGAACATGGAAAGACATCGCTTGATTACCGGTCAATAATGAAAACCGTTAACAAGCGCGAGAGGAATCACCAATAATGACGATGACCCTCAAGGTACGGCAGTACAATTTACGTGGCGTGAATAAAGGACTTGGCGTCGAACGCCACGCAAAATCTTCTGGTCGAAGGTCATTGATGTATACCTGTCGCCGGAAGTGAGAAACTTGCCATTGAGGCATGCAAGCTTCAAAGTACTGATGGGGGTGTTCCTAGATCGACTTCTTGGATAATGAGATGAAGTCGACAAGAAGTGATCCGTCAAAGGAGGGCCTTGATGAATCCCACATCAATGACACGGAACGGAGCTAATGATTTGGTGGAGGTGAAACAAACTGTGACATATGATTCAGGGTGGCGATCATGAAATGGATGAAGGAAAATGTATGGTAGTGGATGGGACACGGTTGACACTTTCTGAATGACCCCTCTTGAACATATAACGACACTGATGTGATGGATCGGTAGCATTACCCCGACTGGATGGTGTGGCGAGGACCATGGTGATGAAACCGGTGAATGAGACAACCCAACCCGATGTGATACGGAAGAAAAGTGTCATGTTCAAGAGTGACTTGCTACCTCTAAACTTTGATGTTCTCCCAATTTTTCCCCAGTCATTTCTGACCAGTACCTCTTTATTTTTGTCAAGCTTGAGGAGGATAACATATGCTTGTTCTATAACCTGCCCTTCGGGCAAGCCTATCGCTAAGATTTAACGAGCCTAGCGATAGGGAAACTCGTTCTCGTCTAAAGACAAGTTTGTCGCTATTTAATCATTTTAACGAGTCTAATGACAAGGAAAACTCGGTCCTTTTCATTTTTAGAGAGTCTAAAAAGGTACAGAAAGTCAACTCCATAATTCCTTTTTCGTCAGCTAATCCCTTAAGTCCGAAAAAGTATAAAACAATACAGAAGGGATGGCTGTTCGGTACTTTTAACGAGCTGAAACAGGCAAGCGCTCGATCCTTTTGTGCAATAATCCCTCAAGTCCAAAAAGATTAAAATTTAGAGGAGGGATAGCATTCCGATCATTTAACGAGCTGGAAGGCCAAAACTCGGCAAACTTTTCATATTTTACGAGTCAGTGAAAAGAGCTGAAAGAAGACTCGTCTTTTGAGGAACGAGTGATAAACAGGGATAGCTACAGATTCCAGGTACAGGTTGGAATTTCCAATCACGGCAGTGTCACAAGGATGGCTAGGTGAAATCACTCTTCGCAGCTGTTTCTCAAAAGAGGTAAACACACAAATGGAAGTGAATGATCGGCCAAATGAACGGTGGAGGTGGTGGATGAAAACACGATCAAGGTTCTTATGGCTAATGAATTTACGATCTCAAAAGGTTATTTACCGGTTCATTTTTTCCATGAGCTTGAACTCTGGGTGAAACTTTTGCTCACACGTTTCTATTTTTTAACGAGCATAAATTCAGTCATAAAACTGCTCGATTTTGTGTTTATTTTTTAACGAGCATGAACTATATGCTAAAACTGCTCGATATACCAGTCATAAAAAGAACGCCTCCTCTAAGGATCCATTTTTTATAGAGCTTGGGCCTTACCACAGCTATGCTCCATTTTTGGCAAATTTTACTTTTGCCCCACAGGCTTTCTTTCATGCAAGTTCGGAAACGGCTAATCTTAAAACCAGATAAATAACCGTCCCTAGCTTACACTCCAGAAAGTTTGCATGCCCCCAGGTATAGGATAGAATTTCGAGGCTGCCCCTCCTCTCCCCTACTTCTGTTTTTCTTTGGGTGTTCTTACTTATTTGTCATCTTGCTAATCTAATGCTAACGATACTTGTCTTCTCGTTATTTTAAGGGGTCTTATGCAGTACTCAGACTTCCTGTCGGCCCACTTTTAACAAACAGCTATGTGACAATAGAAGAACACTACTCAAAGATAAAACATTGGTATTATTGAGGGAGGCTTGCCTCTTTCTTATTATCCGAAGAGTGGTTCTATTCGCTGCCGCAAATCAATCTCTTTCTTCGGCGGTGTCTATCATTGGGTTGTCCAAAGATGGTTACCCTCTGTTACAACAATACGGTCTCCTTCTTAGTTTACTGCCCCTGCTTATCCTTCAAAACATATGTTTCGATGGGCGAGGCTTGAATTTAAAGATGGTGACTACTTGTTACAATAAGGGAATTCCTACTTGGGCATTGCCCACTTTTTTAGACAAAGGTGAATGACTCTTTTGCCAAACACATAACTTTAACAAAAGAACACTATTCCAGAACAACCCCACTTCCTTCCACGGACGGGGTACGGACTAGTCATGTTCTTCTGCGGAAATTCTTCCTTATATCCGGAGTTTCCTCTGCCCGAAGCAGACCAGGGTGCATGCCCCCTGGGTCCTAGTCTTTCTTTCCGAATCACTCGCATTCATCGGGAAGGAGGACTGGGGGCGGAGGCGAATCTTGAGTGAACAGACCATTTAGGATTGGTATTTGACTATTTGCGATGCGAGATCCCGGAAATGAAAGTTGGTCTACGAGCTTGACCACCCTTCCTTCGTGTGGAAAACACATTACTCTAAAGAGTGAGGAGACTATCGCTCCCATGCAATAAATATAGTCGCGTCCAAGGAGTAGGTTATAATCCAAGGGTCCTTGAACTACCAACACGTTCATCCTGACGGTCTTCCCTTTCAATGTAACAGGTACATTGGGGAGGATCCCTAATGGTCGACTGGTTCCTTTATCAAAACCTGAGAGATTTCTCAACTCAGGTAAAAGCGCTGGGGAACCCAGTGCTTTCCAAGCAACAGAGGAAAGGATACTCACAGAAGCCCCTTCATCAATGACAGTACCGGCCATAACCATTCTATAGATCTGGACAATGATTCTGAATGGAACACTGGCTGGTAACCGGGGTCTGCCTAGTTGATTCCAATCAAAGGATACAACCAGGTTGCTTGGCGGTGGGACCGAATATACGGCCGGATACGACTCAGATGATGTTCCTTCCTACGATAAAGGAATGGGCGCATTGCCCGGATGCTCGTCGGAGTCGGTGCTGATAAAGAGAACCTGGATGGTGTCATCCTTGTTCTCATCAGTGAGGGTGTCACATGAAGACGACACTTCGGTGACGGTGTCATTTGAAGACGGGTCTTCAATGACGGAGTCATTGGACGATAGAACCTTTGAAGGAAGAACCGGGTCAACTGCCGTTTCGACCTTTAGACTTTCGTCTGGTCTAGATTCGGTAGGTTCATTCTCAATGACTGACACATCAGCTGACCACTTGAGTGGTTCAACTGGATTTTCAACTATCGAGGGATTAGGCGCGAGTTTTCGGTATCCAGGCGGAAGTTGCACCGGTGACACCGGGCGATCTTCCAAAACTCTCTTGGCCTCATCTAAGAATGGACATTTGTGGATGGCATGGTGACCTTCACACAATAGACAGGGTGATCTTGGTCCCCTTCTTCGTCCTTCACTCTCGCTAGTTGAGGGAATGCAATCAACTTGACAACCAGAGGTTGATGCTACCGGATTGTGCAACCTCGGGGACCAGTCCTTTAGTATCCGGGGAATACAAGGACAATCACAATGGAAATGGATCCCTTTGCAAATGACACATGGCGATTTAGGCCCGGTCGGTGCAGTGTGTGGGTTTTTGTCAGTTTTCTTCTGCTTGCCCCCAGTCGCCTTCGCCAGAGGCTCCTTCTGCTTCTTCCCTTTCTTCTTCTTTTCCTTCTTCTCCTTGGGAGGCTGACTTTTGCCGGCTCTACCCTGCGAAGATGAAGGATCAGAGGAAGTATCACAAGATGTAGAAGGCTGGTGGGTAGTTCTAGATTGTTCTGACAGTTGATTCGACTGCTCAGGATTAGTGGCGATTTGGACAACATTAGTTGAAAAGAGCCAAACAGGAAGGCCGATTGTCAATCCTGGAAGTGACAATGTAGCCATATGAGGCGCACCAACATCTCCCCAAGAGGAGAAGGGATTTGGACTTCCGCCAAGGTTACTTCCTTGGTTGGTGGGCTCCATACTTTTCAACTGAAAGATCAACGTGGGAATAACAGGTGATTATGTTCCGCTTTAAAATAAGTTTTATTTATGACGCTTTTAGACACAAACTTGCTTTTTCATGTTTTAAGAGTCAAGAAAAAGCTAAAGATGACTCTAGTCGCCTTCGATGTATTAACGAGCCCGAAGTGACAAATGCTCGGTTGGACCTTTTCAGTTATAGAGTTTGAAAAGGGCCAAAAGAAACTGCTCTGGAGATCTAGGCAGAGGGTGTGCCAAACCTTTCGCGAAACCACAGAATACGTTTTACGGTACGGGTGGTCGATCTTCGTGAATGCTGTGTTCACTGCATCGCGATTAGTAGGGCGGCCGACACGGTTTCCTAAGGATAAAGGATAAAAGCCTATAGGGGTCTCCCAATATACGCGACGGTACGCGGGAGCTCAAATCCGTGTTAGTGCCACCGACTCTCAGGAGGAATCACCCACCTTCGTAGAGATCGACAGTCACTATGTTTAACGATGCCGGAACACGTCTCTACCTAGACCTCTAGATGTTTGCGTTAAATTCCAAAGCGTTATTATGTAAATTGAGTTTATTTTAATGTTGATCTTTCTTAACAGTTTGCCTTTCAGGTTCGCCACGAGATGTATATATACAACTTCCTATATGCAATCTAAGAATGAGAAGCAAAATCTTTTCAATCTTTCAACTTTGAAAAACCTTAATCTACTTGAGGAAAGAGCAAGACACAACTTTTTCCACAGATCAAAGAACACACACTAAAATGCACATTTTCCTAAATCGTCAAGCATACAGTCAAATGCAAAATGCACAATGCATGTATTTCTTTTCGTTATCCTTAATGTTGATGCTTAACAAAAGGAAACTGTTGTATGATTTTTGAATCAACTTTCAAGTAGAAATAAACAAGCTTGTCCACAATCAAAAAGAACACCTTATGAAAGACTTGTTTTAAATACAGGAAAAGTATAGATTCAAACCATAAAGTGAGAAGCAAACCAATCCAAAACAGCTATGAACAGCAATAACACTAACTCATAAGATCGCAATCTAAGAGGCCACAGCTACTAAGTTCGCTTTTCACAATGGGAAATTGTAACTGAAACAAGAAATACTGAAAGAACGTTTACAATTTCATCACACAACTGAGGCGGAATAATGTCAAGGAGATGAGGTCTACAGCAAATACAATAACCAGCAAGCAATCAGCCAAAAACAAGTGCAAACAGGGCCAAGACACAAAGGAAGAGCTGAGCTAGACTAAGGCCAACTGGACCAGCGCAGGCACTAGTTCACCAGTTTCACTCTCAGCGCAGTTCCCGAAGGGACTACCTGCGCTGTAATGCAGACTGCCTGTGGACAGCCTGCACTGACTTACGAGAGTTACGTCTGCTAAGAATTCCGGGTCATAAAAAGCTCAAAAATGTACTGTTTTGACTGAAATGAAATGCTATGGGTTAAGTACAGGCTAAGGGATGATCAAGAGGATAAAGATCTATCACTAAGAGTAAGGATTCATCTGTAGATTAGCTCTTTAAATCTTGAATTTGCTCAGCAAAGGAGCAAGAGTAGCAAAACCCTCTACTTCGCTTTTGATAGAGTCAAAAGCTTTTCGATTCGGTACTCCTTTCTTCAAGAAATGAATAGCAAAATGCTACAACAACAAGATACTAGGATCTCCCCAGCGGAGTCGCCAGTTTGTTGTGGGGAAAAGTATCCGATGCGGATGACACTAACCCTTTCTAAAGGTGACAGACTTTAGCAACAACTGAATGACAAAGTTTTCATGTTCATCTTTATGAAAGCACAGAGAGTATGGAAATAGGGTCAACCAACCTGGTGTCTTGCACTTAGTCGATCCTTGTCCTTCTCTCTTTGTATCCGATTCCCAGCTCTTTGCTCTCCAAGCCGATCCAGCTACACACAGAATCTGCACAACAAAAGAGAGCAAACTACGAGATACAAGCAATCATAATTGAAGCATGGATTAGGTTACATCAAATATACATGTAAACACAAAAGCATCTATGTAAAACAAGTATATAGGAGAACATGCAAACTTTATTGATAGAAAGTAACAGGGTTCCAGAGGAAGTTACAACCAATGATGTTGGCTCCAATCCAGCAGCACCTCCTCGGCAGCAAGAACTCTCTTCTTCACCTCTAGTAAAACAATCACCCAATAATCCTGGCAGTATACCAACAACACCTCCTTGCTTATACAAAATTCCAGCCTCCTTAGACCTCATAGAAGAGCTCTATATATAGGAGGGAAGAGGAAAGGATGAGTCAGCTGGAGGCTGGCATATAGCTGACTAGTGTCCTCTCCATCTTCAGTTAATCTTCAGTTCCTGTGTCCACTTGGAGATCCTTGCTTACACATGGTGATCAAGTACCACTTACTCATCACAGGGCGAATCTCATGACCCAAGTGTCAGTTTGGAAGCTTCCTGGGCAACTGACACCTTGCAGGATGACTGTGCCACTTGGCCAATCTCGCCCAGCGCAGGTAGCCTTCATTGTTTTTGACTTCCAGCGCAGGTACAGAGTGGGACAGTTGCAATACAGCGCAGAAGCTCAGTTAAGCAGCTGACATGATCCAAAATAAGCCTGTTCTGAAGTGTTTTCAGGTGGAGAACTGATTGGAAGTGCTGTTGATTGATGACCTTGTTCTTTTAGGGGTAAGAAAAACATGTTTAGGGACTGAGGATCCCTGTAATTATCGACATTCCCTGCTCCTTGACGCGAGGCACAAAAATGTCTATAACAATACTGAGATAAAATATGATAGAAATGAGCTATAGACACACTTGAGATGGCACCGAAACACATCACTGTAATGTCACTGAAATGTGATCACTGTAGCAGTACCGAAGATAATATAGCATCGAATATGTGAGCCTGAGATAGCACTAAATTACTGTGATATATCATTGAATTGTCTCTACTGCAATCCTCAGTTTATATGCCAAGAATGACACAAAGTTATGTTTGAGATCAATGAAAATGAGATCACTAAAATGTTAACACAATATTATCTGAAATATGAGCTTGTATACTGTGTCATACCACCGAAAAGTTTCCTCTCTGAGATATGAACATGTCATTGTAATCTCATATCTAAATTACACAGGTATCTGAACTTGTCTCTGTAATCCTATCTGAACTTCAGAGAGACCTAAACTTTCTACTATGGAATAGGCTGAGATCCATATTTATAGTAGTATTCCCATTAATATTAGCTGACATGATCTTATGAAGGGTTGTATTTCCAAATTAGGTGAGCTGACATGAGTTTCCTACTTCATCTTGAAACTGACTTGTAGAGGAGTAACTTGTGCTTTTCTTGGAGGGCTATTTGACAATCCTATAGAAATATATACATTTGTAAGATTCCCAAGAAGTTTTCTTCATATATGACATTAACTCTTTTTGAAAAATCCTAAAGTATCACAATGGGAGCCATCTAAAAATAAAATATCTTGCTCATGAAACCCATGAAGCAAGCATTACAATAATAATTTTATTTTTCTTCTTTACATCATTTACAAAAATCACAATTACATGTCATTATGGAGACCAAACCTAGTTATAATTTTCAACATATTGGTGGCATACCTTGGAAAAATATGTGGCTACTTCTTTCTACCGAACATTCTAAGGAAAGTGCCATTCGATGAGGCAAACCAATATGTGATCTTTGATATTACTTCGATTGCCATAGACAAGACCCAAGGTGGCTCCTACTCAAACATCATATTATACAACAGAATGAGGAAGTGATCAGTCAGCTTCCCCATTACTCCTCTATGGCTGCACTCCGAGAGAAGTTGGTAATAGATGTGCATGACAGGTTCTCATGGTGTCCAAGTCCAATTAATGTTAGGGAATGAGTTGTGTGCACAGATTGCATCTAGTAGATATATAGATATGTAAAATCTAGCTTGCCTACCCTTGGGAGGATTCAGGACATTGGCTATAGGGATCTTCAACTTTCAAACTGACAAGTTTGACAAGTTGAATGGTCTTCCTTCTCTCACAACCTAGTTCAACAAGAATTCCCACCCTTCAGGGAAGGTCTCAGTGCTCTATTGACCATAGATTATACAACATATGATTATCAATAGCTAGTATGACCTCCTGAGATATTTTGTCTATTATGTGTTTGTGGGTGTCTAATGAAACTTTGCTGGCACTTTCACCTAGCCTTTGACAATATCCTTCATGCCAAATAATTATTCGTGGCATAGAAGTATGAATACATGAGCGATTTTGGCTCAAGAAGATGATACATGAGATGATAATATGGTTCCATAAAAGAAACAAGCCTTCATCCATTAGTACTGGTAAGAGTCATGGTCTTTATATATGTGTGAGACCATATCCATTGAATAACGTCTTCACATGGGAATGCTGGGTACCTGCATGCAACCTTGTGTAGGCATGATCTCTGCACATTGGCATATACCTAATGATTTTCCATATCTACTATGAATGGTCTTGCTAAGAATATTTCACTCACCTTCTTCCATGTGATATCTGATTCTTTTTCTACAAATAGTTGAGTATCCAACTAAACTAGTAAATAAACTGGTGTACTCTCAACTCCCTCATGGGTGTTGTTTTTAATGGTATCCTTTAAAGAATATCTCTTAGGTTTCATGGTAACTATGACTGATGAAGATAAATTCTCAACACCTACAATACCCGTGGGAGGAAAATGCACTGACATGTGAGACATGAATTAGCTTCAGAAAATCAACTTACAAAGAAAGATCCAACAAAAACAACATGGACTGATGAGAAGAATTGCACAATTCTGGAGATGAGGGAGAGATACTAGATGAGGGAATTGTGCATTGCATAGTCTCAGTAGCCAGTGATGCAGCTTCAGGCTAGGAAATATGCAATGCACAATCCAGCCTAGATAGAGTGAGGGAGAGACTACGCATTGTGAAATCTCAGTGGCCAAGGGCTGGGCTTGAGTCCTGGAACTATGAAATGAAAATTTGGTCTAGCCTGGTACTGCACATTGGGAATTCTCAAAGGCCAAGCTATTAGCTTGATCCTTGGACTTGCGGAATGCCTAGCTAGACAAGGAAAACTTTGCCGAAAGAATGAGCATATATGCCCAGTGAGAGTGTGGGAAACTAGTTGATCTGAGTGATGGTGTAAGTTTGAGTGTATATCTGACTACGTATGGATATATTAGTGCAAATAAAATGCAGAAAACCAACATGTAAAAGGAAAAACAAACATGCATGGAGAGTCACCGCAAGGATGACTTCTAATGGGAAAAAATAAGAAAACTTATGTGACACTTGTAAAAGGAAAATGAAGAAGTGAATAATCTCTTGTACAATCTTATATATAATAAAAATCTAGCAACCATGCAAAGAAACAAGAAAAATAACACTCATAGAAGCAAAACGACAAAAAGCGATAGAAAAAGTGGCAAAAGATGACAAAAGCAAAACTCACCTGGAAAAGCACTACAAACTCTACTAAAGGTTCCCTGATCTCCTCAAGAATGCCAAAGATCTAATATCGAATGTGAAAATGGACTCTAGAGCCACCCATTATATATATCTAGATTTATTAATGTTTATGACATGCATGCCTAAAATCAAGGAAAAAGCGCCACTTGGTGGAAAGTTCCAAAAAAACTAAGTGTGCCACCTTCAAGAAACTAATTTTGATTCCTTATTTTCTTGAGATATTTTTTTCTTATTTTTGGGAAAGTAGGCATGAACACTTCCAAAGAGTATTGTGTAGTTCTCGAGGACTAGGTAATTTCCCAGCTCAGTGCATTGCACAGTTTCTAAGCTGAGTGAAGGTTTTACATAGTTTCCAAGCTTAGTCCTAGGTTGCCATCCATAATTGTGTAATTATCAAACTCAAGGTTGAGATTCCATTTTGTATTATGCAATTCCCATCACCAAGGTTTGCTTCCCTCTTATATTGCACAGTTTCTGGAGGCAAGGCCAACAATGTTGCAAGGTTAAGGAAGAAGGTTTCTTGTGACTTGGAAGGTTTAGCTCGGGATCGGGATAAAAATAGGAAAAAACAAGAACAAAATAAAAATATAAGTTTTGATCACAACATGAATACTTGACAATAGTAAAATATTAGATCTTGTTGATAGAAGGGAGTCTCCAAAATCAAAGTATGGGAAAAATTTTGGAGAGTGGTTGTAACAGCTACAACAGTGCCTCATACCTTTTGAGTCTGAGTGGAGTCTTCCCTACTTTTTGAACTACCTTCTTGTTTTCATCTTCCATGAGAACTCTCCACTCCATCTCTGGAGTCGATGAAGGGCGCTCATGCAACATGGCCCTTTCCAATTGCGACCTATTCTGGTCCCGCAAATATTTTAAATCTAGGCCTACCTTTGAGGTAACTCCAAATTTGTTAAATGTACCATCACTGAACATGCAAACCATCCTATTAATAATTTCCTCTTTTAACTTGGAAATTTGGATTTCTAGTTTGTACAAATTGTCGGCCCAAATATTTCCAATGTTATGTAACACAAACACTTATAAAATACATCATTTCCTGCAAAACAATATATTATTAGTTTAAAATAATCATAGACTAATTTCATTCATGTTGTACTTAATATTTAAAACACTTCTTAAATACCTGGAGGTTTCTCTATTTTCATACAAACATTTTTATCATCTCCAAAAAACTTGATTTCTAGTGATATTGTGCTGGTAACATGAGAAGATCCAGGAAAACTCATTTGAAATTGTGCAATTTTATCATTCTCTACATCGGCAGTGTCACGTGTAGATCCTAACGTACATTGTTTAAGGGGTGTAAATATTGCAATGGGTTGTTGAGCATTTCTACCGGTCTCAGTGGCCAATGACTCACTGATAGGTGGAGCGTTGACACTGCTACCAATGTCAGCTCATCCCATAATCGTCGCATGAGGATAGAACTCTGCAAAAAAATCCTCTAAAATAAAGAGTTCTTTTATAAAGGATTAGATCAATAAATCAGAAACAAATAATTTGGATAATTATATGAGTTTCTCACCCCGTACTGACAAATTTGTTGCAGCAAGGTTTTGATTTCACCTTTTATTTCATCTATCTAAGGCTCAATCAGAACTAAAGAATTAAGTTTCTTATTTTCTTTTAATTTAAGATTCTTTATTGCTTGCATTGGATTAGTGAACATAAAAAGCATCATCAAGAACCGCTTCTTCATGAAACTCTTCCCCTTATCACCTTATTTATCAAGTAAGCGTATTTTTCAATTCATCAACAATTAATCATTATTATATCAATAAGAAAACCAATATTGACATATGTCTAAATTTATATAAAAACCTCACGTAGCAAATGATAATCATAACATACAATAGACATTGCTTACAAGCAGGGTAAAATTGAATACATATCGCCCCCATAATAGCAATATTTGTATTTATTCTATTCATATTTTAATCAATGAGAAAATCTTCCTCTACAACTATTGATTTAATGGCACATACGAATACACAGTTTCATTTGTGTCCCTCAAATATGCAATTGGGTTTCTTATTTGTGGTGATGGGCCATGTACTATTTATAAACCCTGCGGTATTCCCTATTTATTTTGGCCTTCCATCAATATAGATAATTACACCTTTATTTTTATCATTTTCTTTTAGTTGTGTATAATTTACATCCACTCAATATCTTCACATACTTTTGGTATATTGGACTAGTCATACCCAATCATTGTAGTTGTAACAAGGTATGACATACTCCATCAATTTAGGTAATCCTCTACAAGATACATTTATTCCATCCATGGAAAATAGCCCCAAACCATCTAATGATGATGGGGCAATGCAATATATCCTTTGCATTGACATAAAAATTAGTGTTTATTTCAGGAAGATCCTTCAATGCCCATTGTTTCACTAGATATTTGTACCTCAAGGGAACTTCAATGTCATCTATACTCTCATTATCATAATAACATGACCCACCTTTAGCAAGAAAAAATTCCATGCATCTATGGAATTTTATTCTAATCATTTCAACTTTAATTGATCATCACCTACTAGACAACGTAGCAGATGTTTGGTCAATTTATTCTATCCTACCTGAACTTTTGACACTCGATGAAGATAGATCTAACAAATACCTGTTTGGGTGAACGTCCTATAACAACCCATCAGATGAGAGAAACTATTAGCGAGTGTCATAAGGGATGTTGAGAAATGTCTTGAAAAAACCCAAAGAACATTATATAAGTACAAGTGAGTTATAAGGAAGTTATTTGTTGAATTTAAGCTTCTGTGATCCATATCAAGTTTAATGAGAAGATTTTTCGGCTGAAATCACTTTACAATAATTTTTTTGATGCTTTTCGAACCAACAATTGTGGTTCATTGTCAGGACAAGTTTAAGAACCAAATCATGGCTATAGGTTAAATAGGGAGAGAAGATCTTCCAATGGCTATATTTGACTAGGAAACAACTATATTGGACCGAGCAATTTGACTGAGAAACGGCTAAATTTGACTGGCCAGCGACTAGTCTATAGGGTTTTGGAGGAATTGTCACAAAAAAGCGACTTGCAGGCAAAGAACCGAATCCCTTTGGCTTTGTAACTAAGCGGGTGGGTGTGGAACCGCAAGGAATTTCAGTGATTTGGCACACAGAGGTGTTAGAGGACTTTGAAAGGAACCAAAGTCAATGAAAATTATCGAAATCCCAATTGTCTATGATGAGATTTTCATTTTTATATATGGTTGTTGGGTTTGCACATGATTTGTTCAAGTTATATTGTGTAATTTTATGAGTTGTTAAGTCCACAACAACATATTAGATGAGGCCCTTGAGAAGTTTATAAATTAGAGTTAGGAGAAGCCTCATTCTCACCAACCCAAGTGTAATTCATCAAAGTGGAGAGTATCTAGAGCAGTTGCAACGTAAAGGAGTCTTGACAAGAGTAGGAGGAATTTTTGGGTCTGTTTTGTTTCTATTTGAAATTTCTACTCCCAATCCCAATATCTCTCTTTGGCAAGAGCTTCTATAGGATAAATATAGACACATCGAAATACATTGTTTAGGCCTTTTGAATAAATCATAGTAAAGCAAACTCAACACAAATAGTCTTACCACTACCAATAGGTGCTACAACTAAAACATTATCATATGAGTTATAAAACATTGCAAATATTTGAGTTTGAATATGATTGAAGTGTCTAAACTATCTATATAGTGCTTTGTATGAAAGATTTCTTAATGTAAACACGTGAAGTGGATGTAGTATATAAAATCAGTTGGAGGTGGGTATTTCTCTAGCAAAATAAGATTCCTAAATGAATATGGAATTATTGTCCATGACCCCAACCACTTTTCAATTACAACATGAATAAAGTACAGGGGATGAAGAGGTTCATGGTGTTGAAGAATGTAAATATTGTCGTCATTCATAATTGTATTTTTGAAAAGAAAGAAAAAAAATTATTGTAAAAGAAATTTGACTTATTAAAGCATGGGTTTCATTCTTCGGCCATTGGTCAATAGGTCAAAGCCCCCATTGTAGGCTTCTAGGATTATATATTGATTCATTATCATTATTATTATATTATAGACCCTTCTTGGGATCTTTCTGTCAATAAAGAAAAGTATTTTCTACTCCTCCACCATGTCAACTTCCTAATCCTTCGATTTAGCCTCAAATAATTTAACAAGTCGGCCTCAAACAACTTGACAAGTCAATCTTATGTTGAATATTTGAACCACTATAAATACAGAAGTGAATTTGGCATATTGAAGGGTAAAAAGACATTTGATATATAGTACATAAGTAAGAAGAAAAATAAAAGAAAATAGTATCCCATCCCTAGAAGAGAAGAAAGCCAAGTGAAGGGCTGAAGCTAATAATACTCTATCCAAAGGTGTCGATTTTTCTACAATATTACAAGGTGAAAAGATATAGGAGACCAAAAATCACAAGAAAGATGGAGAAAGAAATTGAAACTCTAATATTGATACTTATCAATTTGAATTAGTTATGGAAGATTGAATTGGTCGAGTAAAGGAGGTCACTTATCTTGGTCTAGGGTATTTATTGTCTCAAATAAATATGAATCTACTAGTGGAAGAGTTTGACTGGGTTTCCCCCTTGTTGGGGGTTTTTCCCTAGCTGAGTGGCTACATCTTTTGCCCTCTTTTGTTTGTTATCTTCATTGATATGAATAATTACCTAACTCTGGAATTGGTTTTCTCCACTACTATAAGCCTATAATAATACAAATATGATAATGTAGGTTGGATAGAAAGAATAATAAAGAAATTCCTTAGACCCCTTTACCTTTCCTCTTTTGTGGTATCATAACCCCTATAGGCACTCGTGTTTCTTGGTCTTGATCATCATCATTTTATTAATTGCAAAAGTAAAACAATTTTCAATGTTCATAACCATAATATTTCTACTTCATGGTGGTCAATGTCATAGAAAAACCAAAATACCTATGCCTGATTTAATACAAATTTAATGACAATTTTTGCAAGGAGAAACAATTGGGATATTTTATTTTTCTTCTAAAAAATATACACGTATAAAACAAATTTCTGAGGTAAAAAGAGTCGAACCCTTGGCAAACATATTTGATGAGGCTTTTTCATTTATTCTCTAGTATCATTGCCACTTTTTTTCATAAGAAACCCCAAAAATCATTTTCATGCATGTGACACACAAATGGAAATTTTATTATGCAAGTGGCCAAATCTAGATGAGGTATTATGTAATGTAGCACCATTAAACATTTTTTATGTATTTTAGGTGAAGAATTCCTATGGTAGTGACATGGAATACATATAGTGCAACCATAATATGTTTTGCTCACCATTAAGATTCAACGCTACATAATTCTATAAGTTTCTTCAAATATTTCCATTGCCACTTCTATAGAATGATGAAAAATCATCAACCATACATTTTTTTTTTTACTTGATTATAGTTTAAGTTCAATCATGACCATATAATCCTCTAATTCATAAGTAGGCCACTACATCATGTGAACCATTGATCAAAAATACCCAAAAATTCAATACATAAGAACCATAAGACTAAAAACTCTCCAAGAGTATTAGGATCTCATTGCTTCTACTAAAATTGTTGTTTTTGTGAACCTATTAGCTTATACTAACATGCTTACAATGTGGTCCACACTAGGCCATATATATTGAGTGTTGGGTATATAAAACATACCTTACTTTAGATGAATGTAACTTTGGTTAAATTAACATAGAACAAGGGATCATGATTGACTATGTCTAGGCACCCTGCCTTCGTGCGAGCACACCTAGGGTGCGGGCATTTCCTTGCAATGCAAATGAGTGAACACAAATAATTAGATAATTAATGGAAAACAAATAGTATCATTTTTCATTTCCATATTGCATGATCAGCTCCTCACATGGGTGCCTCTGCCTGGCGGGCACCTTGATGTGCCCAACAAACGACACCCCCATGGGTGCTCTAGCGCCCTACATTTGTGCAGGCATTCCTAGGGCGTAGGTGTTCACCCTACTATGAAAATCAGTGAACAAAAATCATTAGTTCATCAATGACAAAAAAATATTATGATTTTTTTATTCCATGTTTCATGATCAATCAATTATAAACCAAATTTTAACACCCAAAAATTAATTTAGAAAGTTTTCTAAAACTCCATTATGAGACCCCCTTGTGGAAACTATGTTCATGGGAAGTCATGGGTTGCTATTACTTCTTTAGTGCAAACACCACTTTCCAAGTCGGGCTGAGCCACCAACCCATCGCACAGGTTCTCCACTCATGCAGGTGTCCTGGTGTGCTAGTAAGCATGTGATGCCCCCATGGGTTCCTGGGTGCCCCGCCTTCGTGCGGGGATGCCTAAGGCATGGGCATTCACCCTACTATGCAAATCAGTGAACAAAAATAATTATCTCATCAATGACAACAAAATATTATCATTTGTTAGTATCATGTTACATGATCAATCAATTATAAACTACCTTTTTCCACACAAACATTAATTTGGTTAGTTTTCTAAAAATAATTATGAGACGCCCCTGTGGGAATTCTGTTCACGGGAAGTCATGGGTCGACCTTAAATATTTTCTTCGGGCACCCCTTTCCAACTCAGGATGACCAACTAACTTCTCACATGGGCACCCCTACCATGCATGTGCTTAGAATTCCTAGCGCGCGACACCCCCATGGGCGCCTGGGCACCCCACCTTCTTGTGGGCACGCCTAGGGTGTGAGCATTCACCCTGCTATGCAAATCAGCGAATACAAATAATTAGCTCATTAATGAAAAAAAATATTATCATTTTCTATTTCCATGTTGCATGATAAATATTCAATTATAAAGTGGATTTTAGCACCTAAATATTAATTTAGTTAATTTTTTAAAAATATTTATGTGATCCCCTTTTGGGAACTCTATTCATGTTCATTCATGGACTAACATTAATTTTCTTGTGCGGATGCCCCTTACTAAGTTGGGATGACCCACCAACTTGTCAAACGGGTGCCCTTTCAAGGAGGGCGCCTTGGTGTTCCCAACATGTGACACCCCACCTTCATTCAATCATCAATGACAACAAAATATTATAATTTGTTACTACCATGTTGCATAACAAATCAATGATAGACTGAATTTTAACACCCAAACATTACTTTTGTAAATTTTCTAAGAATCATTATGAAACCCCTTGGTGGGAACTCTGTTCATGGGAAGTCATGGGCCGACATTACTTATTTTATGTGGGTGCCCCTTTCCAAGTAGGGCCAAATCACCAACTCATCGCACGGGTGCCCCTGTCAAGTGGGCTTCCTGCCATGTCTAGCATGTGATTCCCCCATCAGCATTGGGTGCCCTGACATGCCCAGCACACAACGCCCCAATGGACATCGAGTGCCCCACCTTCGTGCAGGCACGCCTAGGGCATCGACATTCGCCCTACTATGCAAATCAATGAACACAAATAATTATCTCATCAATGACAATAAAATATTATCATTTTTTATTTCCATTTTGCATGATCAATCAATTATAAACTAACATTTTACACCGAAACATTAATTTACTTAATTTTCTAAAAATCATTATGAGAACCTCTTGTGCAAACTCTGTTCCTAGGCAGTCATGTGGTGACAATACTTGTTTTGTGCTTTCTCCCCTTGCCAAGTTGGCCCAACTCACCAACTTGTTGCACAAACACCCAGGAGTGCCTAGAATGTGATGCCCCCATGGGCGTCAGGCACCTTGGTGTGCCTAGCACACAATGCACCGATGAGCATCGGGTTCCCTAGTGTGCCCAACGCGCAACACCCCCATGGGCACTTAGGCACCTCTCCTTCGTTCTCTCACGAATGACAACAAAATATTATAATTTGTTAGTACCATGTTGCATAATCAATTAATTATAAACCAACTTTTAACACCCAAACATTATCTTAGTTAATTTTCTAAAAATCACTATGACATCCCTTGGTGGGACTTTTCTCATGGGAATTCATGGGCCAACCTTCTTTTATGCAGGCACCCTTTTCCAATTTGGGTTGACCCACCAACTCGTTGCAGGGGCACCCCCACCAAGCATACATCTTGGTGTGCCCAGCTCATGACGCTCCCAAGGGGGCACCCAGGTGCTCCACCTTCATGCGGCTACGACTAGGGTGTGGGAGCTCATCCTATTGTGCAAATAAGTCAACACAAATCATTATATCCTCAATGAAAACAAAATATTAACATTTTTTACTACATCCATGATGCATAATCCATCAATTATAAATCGTCTTTTAACACCTAAGTGTTAATTTAGATAATTTTCTAAAAATCATTATGAGACGCCCTCATGGGAACTCAATTCATGGGAAGTCATGGGCCGACCTTAATTCCCATGTATTCTCGACCACTGTGTCACTTGGTTCACCCGTTGCCCAACTTGTGTGATACGTCTGCTTAATGAACCATTAAAGTGAAAATTGGAAATTATGTTATAAACGTAAATAAGGTTCTCTTCATTTAAAGAATGATATTTTTTATACTTAATGAGGCCAACCATGTGAAGGTGGAAGCTCATATGGTCCCTCCCCCCTCACATCACTCTCAATTCCCCATACCCAATCTATCTACTATAATATATTTGAAAGAAACATGATAACATTCAATATATCTATCTATGGTCGAGTGCTACGTGGAAGACCCTAACTTGGTAGCTTTTGCATATGTTAAAAGTAGCTTTTTTCCTATTGTATTACATGAGTATTTGTACTTGCTATTATCTGGCTTTGATGGTTGCTCTATCATGGCTATTATTCTGGTTATATGTTGGTTATAAGAATGGTTTCATAACAGGTTCTAGCTATGGCTCTTTATATATTTGATTTATGGATAATTGATTAATGAATGCATGAGCTAATAGATGTTGTTGCAACTATTATGAGAGGGAATCAGACCTTTTTGATGATTCTCAGATAAGCATCAAACCCCTATGTTTAGATATGAATTCATGACCTGTAGATTACATGTTTTCAATGTGTTTGAAAAAATTACTATCATGGATAGGGCTGGTTATGTCAAGTTTGTGGTTAAAATTTGTATATTTATCTATTTCATTGAGCTACTTATCATTCTAAAAAGTCTCATTGAGTTCTGCACAATGGTCTCAAGGCTGACTTAGAATTTAGGCTCAGAATTCAGGACTGCACCCTCTGAACTGAACATTTTAGGTCACAACCATTGGAAACTAGGATTGTGCATGCGATTTGAGGCCCTAAACCACATGAATGCCTTTTCATGCATGCGATTTGAGGCCCTCAACCACATGAATGCCTTTTCAGTCATGCGGTTAGGAGCCCACGTTAGTAATAGTTTACTCCAACTCAAGATTTGGGCACTCCGAGTGGTTGGTTGGCTCTTAGGTGTCTTGTAGCTTCTAAGGAAGGTTAGTATGGTTCGAGTTTGTCGATTCCACTTCCTTAATTGTATTTTGGAGGTTGAGTCATGTTATAGTATCCCTAAGTCACGTCTACCCCAATAGGTCAGTGAAAGAAGCTAAATGTGGGAGATGGCGTTACAAGGAACCGATTTATATTTTTAGTCTCATACAACTCGTTTAGTGTATTCGAGGTTTCATTAGAGGTCTTGCAGTCACGAATGTGAGTAATTATATTATCTTTCACATATATTCTTAATAATACACTTGCTTTATTCTCATGCTTCTCTAAGCCGCGCCTTCGACAACACTTGGTTTTTCTTCTTCTCCCTTTATGATTTTTCAAACAACATATCCTTCCATCAGAGTCTGCAACATAAATTCCAAATGACATAATTTGAGCAATCCAACTTATTAACCTCATTCAGGTAAGTCTCAGGCAGATTAGTCATTTTAACAGAAAATACCAATCTTCAACACTGCCCAACTTCTTGCTCCACACTTCACAAACACCACCAACAAGATCCAAATATATAAATCCAAAACAAAACTAGAAAGAGACTACAACGAAGAGCACACTTCTCTCAACAGCTTCAAAATTGGAGCTCAATTGATATCATGCACAAAAGAATGAAGCCTCATAAACAAATATACATGCTTCTTAGACTTCAAAACAAATATACCACGTGGTTACCATGAAACCCCATTTAAGAAAATATGAAGCCCAAGACAATAAACGTCACTTGGAGGGAACATGGTGTCCAATCCCACCTCTCACAGTCTCCATACAAATCCTGGAGGAAGAAAAAAATGCGGCTGCGAAAGCTCAGTGGACTGTAAATAAGATGACAATTATAAATTAAAAGAAATGTGGCTCATCACACTTTTTGATGCATAGATCATGCACTGCATGGCGAAAATTTTGAATTTTTTAAGTGTGGCATCTCCATCGCACTCTTTGATTAGTGTTGTGTGCTCTGGTCCTATAAAAAACAACCATTTTTTTTTCTATTTGCAGCCTCTCCTTAGCCACGCTGTCAATCTCATAACATCGCCACCTCTCTGCACTTGGACACCTCCCTTCTCCTCGATGGCTTAGTGCGGGTACACAACACAAGCGCCATGATTAATAGATGAGCCAAAATGGATTCTATTGTGTAATATTTGGAACTGACTACAGGGAAGAAGTCATGCCTCTCCCCGGTGTGGTTTCACATTGCTGATTAGTCCACTTACCAGTTGTATTCAAAAACTGAACATAAAATTATGATCACGGTCTCCATATGAGCACGCATTTCACCATAGAGATTACTCAACAATCATAGTTGTGCTATTCAAAAACTCAGCATAAATTTTTGATTAGGTCTCCATATGAGCATGCATTCCACTATAGATATTACCCAATAATCACAGTTTAGTCGAGTCAAGTTTAAATCCTACAAGCACTGTCGTTGATTACCGAGTTATCAAGCTGAATCAATGCATGTATTCGCGACTTTTTCCTTCCACATTAGTCATAGTATGAAATCACCAAATCATAAATTTACTCTGTAATCACTAAAACAATGCGACAAGCGTTGATCTTCTAGTTGGTTTCACTAGAAATATAGATCGACAATATGATCTCTCGTGGGAATGGTCAAACTCAATTTTTTTCACCGTCCACGTTTGTCCCTATGATAAGCATGTTTATCACTTAAATATTAAATATTTCATTTAATATAAATATAAAATACAACATTCCCAATAATTTCAAACAATATTTGTTGGAAAATATCCACCAACATCTATTTCATGATCTAAGTGACAAATCTTCCATCACCTGCTTTATCAAGAGAGAAATTAAAAAGCTTTCACAATATTCCTAGAGAAATTCCAAGATGAATATAGCAACTAATTGGAGTTATAGATCATTTCTCAACTGTCAAACTTACAAAATGCTAATTCAAATTGGAATTCCCTTAGACATCTATTCAGTAGTTTACCAACACATTAGCTAATTTTTTAACACATTATTTTATTTTTTTAAGCTCTTTATATGATAATGTAACTCTGATTTTGAATTTCTTTATGAGAAAAACCATTCAAGAAAGACCGCATCCGGGAAAATTATAATCAGACGAAGGAAAATTATTTTATTTTTGGCACGTTAATTTTACTATATGAGATTTAAAAAAAAAGACTTTTAAAGATGTGTATAATTTTTATTTTATTTTATGTGGATTTATTTATTATTTAAAATATATGTTTAAGTTTTTAAATGAAATAAACCAATGATTTAAAAATCATAATTCAAATTTAACCGATAAATATATCCTAAAATGACTCTCAAATCCTTGGAAAAAAAACCACACTATTGAAAAAAATTATTCCAAACCAAAACGCTCAACTTGATAGTCAAATCAGAAAATTGGAACCTCCATCAACACCTTCTACCTCATTGATCTCGACCTAGGTCATATTCATTACCTGCCCATGACAGCGCATGACCCCACAGAGAAGGCATGTTTGGCTTATGAGCCCCATTCTACAACCCGACCATTTTAACAATGGTGAAGATGGTTATGATATTAATTATGTTATATATATATATATATATCTATATATATATATATTAATTAGAACTCATATTTTTAATTTTTTTTTTTAAATAAATGTCAATTTTTTATAAACATAATTTTTTTACATATTTTTTATACTAAATTATAAAATATAATCCCAATAAATCAAAAAAATCAAACATCTATTAATTAACAAGGTCTTTCTTGCCTACTAAAAAATAGTAAAACTATAAGATTATTATTGTTAGTTAATATGTTTTGTAAAATTAATCTTTTGGTTCACGCTTAAAAACCCATGGTAGAAGAAATTACACAACATCCGAATTGTTTTGAATAGTAATAAATAAGAATGTTACCATGCTCTCGATGAGGAGTTGTCATCCAACCAAATTTCTGTTTATTTGTTATAATTGTTTTTTAATTAAATTGTACTAATATTCCCAAAAAAATATTGAAAATATATATAAATATTCAATATATAACATAATTTTTATACAACATATCTATTTTTTTTTTATTTAATAATATTGTTTAATTTAATTTACTTTATATGATTAAAGAAAAAAATAATTATTTCTTATTGTTTTTTTTTGTTTTTTTTGGTTGTAAGGCATAAATTGATTCTATAAATAAAGAACCTTTGATCTCAGATAACTACTAATTTTCTATTTATTAAATTTGGATAAAAAAAATTCTTGAGAATCACAATTTGTATTACTTACATTATTATTTAAAAGATTACTTGTGATCTACCAATGGTAAGATTCCATATTGACATTTTACTTAAAACAAATTTTTGCCATATTAACATTTAATTTAAAGCAAAACAAAATTTTACCCAAAATTTCTTCTGCTTCACGCCAGAGAAAAGGCATTAACCGTACCCTGCTTTTTTTCGTTAAATATTGATACCCAGCCTTTTACGAAGGTTCGATGAAGCTGTATGGAAGCAGAATTAGAAGTAAAGGTGGTGAAGAAGATGCATTTTGCGAGGCGCTGCCATGATTTAATTATGCACGTTGGTTTCGCTGAGATTGAAAGTGATCTGGTAATTGAAAAATAAAAATATATTTATTCTTATAAACTGGTACATGGAAAATATTTGACCAGCACCAATTTAAAGAATGGCTTAGATACTTTATTGCTTTGTACAAGTTTGATGCTAGGATGTACAAGATTCGATTATTGATTTGATCTTTATTCTTGATATTTCAAATTATAATAATTTATTTATTTGTTTTGTTTTATCTTTAGCTTTTCCTTTAATTGTTGTCTGTGACCGGCACTGGTATGACGGGGGCCGCGGAAATAATCATAGTTTAATAAAACCCAATTGCTCTGTACTAATCAGAAAGTGAATAAATAAAATTTTACAAAATAACTTATGTTAGTTTTCTAATATTTACCTTTACATATTAGTGGTTTAATTTTTATTCAAAACTGATTAATTCAGTTTTACCCTGCCGCAGCATGTAACAAGTGCTGGAGGCAGCGGTAGTCCCTGCCGGGTAGTCAAGCCCAAACGTGTTGAGAACAATGGTTAATGGTTTTTTAGATTACAACTTTTAGTTAGAATGAGCAACAACAAGATTTAATTACAAAGAAAAATACCTTTCGTTTCAATCTCTGTGGCATATTATATTAAACTAAATGTAGTGCTGAAGTAAGGTTTGTCTTATTTTTTGGCTGTATTTTAGGCAAATTAACTTATTCTATTATTCTATGGTTTAGTTTTTTTTACACTTCTTGTGTTTAATCGCGAAGGTCTCCCGAAGGCGAGGCCACGACAAGGTAGAAGGAAGAACCCATTGCACCAAAAAACAAAACAATTCTAGAAATTAAGTAAAGCAAAAGATATTAGATTTGTTGTTCAATTTAGTGCTGTAATGCTGCAAGGTGTGGAACAACTGGGAGATGTTATAAAGGTGACAATGGGACCAAAGGGTCACAATGTTGTTATTGAACAAAATTATGGTTCTCCAAAAGTAACAAAGGATGGTGTTATTGTGGCAAAAAGAAATGAGTTCAGTGACAAGTTAAAAAATGGTTGTGCAAGTATTGTGAAGCAAGTTGCCAATGCTACAAATGATGTTGCAGGAGATGGCACTACCTGTGCGACCATCCTTACTCGTGCAATATTCACAGAAGGTTGTAAGTCACTTGTAGTCAATTGCAGTTGGGATGAATGCAATGGACTTGAGATGGGGCATTAGCTGACTTGCAGCTGGGATGAATGCAATGGAATTGAGACGAGGCATTAGCATGGAAATTGATGTAGTTGTGGTACATTTGAAAAGTAGAGAAAGGATGATAAGCACACCCGAGGAAATTGCACAGGTAGGCACCATCTCAGCAAATGGTAAAAGGGAAATTGGTGAATTGATTGCCAAAGATGGTAAAAGGGAAATTGGTGAACTGATTGCCAAAGCAATGGAAAAAGTTGGAAAGGTGGGAGTCATAACTATTGCAGATGGGAAGACAGTGTCAATGAATTGGAGGTTGTTGAAGGAATGAAGGCTATATATCTCCGTATTTTATCACAAATGATAAGGCCCAAAAATGTGAATTAGAGAATCCTCAGATTCTGATACATGAAAAGAAAATTTCAAATTTGAATGCAGTTGTCCGAGCAATGGAGCTGACCTTGAATAAGCAAAGAGCTCTTGAATAAGCGAAGAGCTCTTCTGATTGTTTCTTTGGAGAAAACAGAAAAGCCAACTTGGAGGATCTTGTTGTACTTACTAGTGATCAAATGATTTCAAAAGAACTTGGCATGAAGCTTGAAAAGGTTGAAGCTGCTATGTTTGGTTCAGCAAAGAAGGTAACTATATCAAAGGATGACACTATTATTCTTGATTGAGGTGGTGATAAGAAGGCTATAGAAGAAAGATGTGAGCAGATTCGGGCCGCCATTGAAGCCAACACAACAGACTATGATAAGGAAAAGTATCAGGAGAGGTTGGCAAAGCTTTCAGGAGGAGTTGCAGTTCTGAAGATTGGTGGAGCTAGTGAGGCAGAAGTAGGGGAGAAGGACAGAGTCACAGATGCCTTGAATGCCACGAAGGCAGCAGTAGAGCAGGGTATTGTGCCAGGAGGTCTCGTTTCTCTTCTTTATGTGAAGAAGGAGCTATAAAAACATCAGACTGCTAACGTTGACCAAAAGATTGGAGCGAAAATTATTCATAATGCATTGAAGGTGCTTGCATATATGATTGCTGCAAATGTGGGTGTCAAAGGTGCAGTGGTTGTTGGGAAATTACTGGAGCAAGATAATCTTGACCTTGGCTACGATGTTGCCAAAGAATTTTTTCTTTCTTCTTGAAATCTTGTGTTTATTATTATACCATTTATTCAAAGACCATATCGTGCACATTAGAACAAGCTATCTGAGTTTTGGTGAAGAGCATTCTTGAAATCCTGATTTTATTATTATACCATTTATTCAAAGACCATATTGTGCACATTAGAACAAGCTATCTGAGTTTTGGTGAAGAGAATGATAGAGGCATAGATAAAAGAAAATATACAAGAAATTTAATAAAGTAGCCAAGCCAATCAGCAACCTCTTGACAGTTCAATCCTTTCAAGGAATGTGAAACTCAACTCCAATGAGGACATGATGGATCAAATTAGAGGAACTGAGTTATTTGTAACTTATGGATCAAACAAGGATTTCAATTGCAAGAATATAAACTATCTGACCTGTTACATAATATTTAATTTTTCTTGTTGAGGTGTTTGTTTTAATAAAAATAATAATGAATGGTTTGAAATACTTAATTTTTGGAATAACCAACTTTGAGCATAATCTCAACAGTGCTAAACACGCATCGTATTATAAGCGATTGCATTATTTCCCCTCTGAATGATTCACTCGAATAACCAACTTTGAGCATCTTCAGCACGAAACCTGCATTGTCTATAGAGATCGATTCTAACTCTCATTACCAAAGGACGTGACGACTGCTAGACTTGGCCAAACGACAAGACGCAATGGATGACAGCCTTCCACTGACCAACAAGCCCCTCTAACACCAAGCAGAAGGCCATGGATTCCTCCCTTAGTGGTGGAGTAAAGCTTGCCTGGAATTGGAGTTACTGCTACCACAGGATATCTAGAGACCAGTAATTCTTAGGCAATTCTGAAACTATGGTAAAGGAAGTCTAGTAAAGACTGAGTTATTCCACCAAACGATGACAATCATGGTAAGAACAATTATAACTAGAAAGAACTGGAAAGAACGTAAATGGCATTCTTCCTCTCAAGGATCAAACCCTTTCGTGCTTAACTAAGGAATTGAGAAACCACCAGGCTTCCGAAAAAGTTAGCAACAATGCCAATTATTTTTGGAAACAAAGAAATAATTTTACACTTGGTTCTACGCAAAATCGCCATTGAAAATCATCATACCTAAGAAACCATTGTATTCGTGTATCTAGAAGGAATGAGGAGTAAATTGATAGAAACCCTTTCATATTACAATATTGATGTTAACAAAAATCCTAACTAGGACAAACAAGAGAATCACTAGCTGAGAATAGTACAAGTGATTTGAGCTTTTCTCCTGGAAAATTGAAGGAGAAATCAATACCCAAAATATAGCCTTAGGTAAAAGACAAGCGTAAACGCAGATGTCACATACAAATATTATATAATCATCTAATATAAAGAACCCAAATGCCACATACAAAGATTACTAATCATCTAATATAAAGAACCACTTGTTTGACACTGGGCGCACAATTTTATGACTTGTCTGATCTTGTGGGCCCATAGTCTTACCACTTGTTTATTTTGCAAACATCGAACATGCACGATGGACAACCCATAGTCTTACCACTTTTTTATTTTGCAAACATCGAACATGCACGATGGACAACACGAAGCAGACACACTCCTTTATTAAATATGAAGGCAATTGTTCTGGTTTCATCTACGGGTTTTCCAAGAGCATATCTCATATCAAACACAATAGACAAGTCCAACGAGAGAGTCCAAATGAGTAAGATTTAATAGAATTGTTCTCAGTTATACATTAGAAGACTTGCTTCACATAGTTCTTAAGATAGTGTGTGTTGGAGGGGCCCCGAATGGTGAATTCAATGCCAAAGATCAACCTCCAAACTGGTGAAATGTCCCTGTCCCTCCCTTGGCCAACCAGAACAGATCTCTACTGTCTTCCCATATCGATCTTGACCTCCCTCTACCACAAGGCTTGCTTGGAAAATTCCAATAGCGGGATCTTATCACTGACATACTGGGGAAGCGGGAATCAGTAAGGAATAAGGATGCCACCTTCAGAAATAAGGATGGGTATTATCACTGACATACTGGGGAAGCGGGAATCAGTAAGGAATAAGGATGCCACCTTCAGAAATAAAGATGGGTATTCTCAATCAGTAGGGGCCTTAATGTCACAACCAAGCATATGAAAAAATCCCTCCCTAGAACCATGATAGGAATCAGTGCATTGACTCCACTCCATGCTCACATACCGTTGTGGCTCTTTCGACTGCCACGGGCTCAACAAGGGTCAAGGTGAATATCCGAGTGACCGCCAGAGGTAGGTTCATCCAATTCTGCCGCTAGGCCATTTGCCAAGAATCTAGCAATAACTAGCTGGGAAAGGGTAACTAGCTCAGTAACGAGAGGTAGTGGAGCTGCTCAAAGCAAGGGCCCACTCTAGTGACCTTCCTGCTCTAGCTGTAGTCCAGTAAGAAACAATATCATGGCCTAAGCCTAAGCTGGGTGAGTAAGAAGGAGTTGAGTTGTTGTCGAAGCTTGAATCACCTTAAGAGCCCTCTATCTGAGGCAAGAGCTCATCTCAAATTGTCCCATCTTACCAATGAAAGAAAGAACAATGAACAATGCAAAATAAACTCAAGAAACTCATAAAATTGCCACAATTGTTACTGATGCTTCACTTGATTGTCTTCATGTTGTCCATGCCAGCTCACTAACCAGGTACTTCCTTGTCCTCCTTCCATTTTTCCATTATTACTTTACATTTAGCTTCACATCTCTAGAAATATCTATGATGATTTAGCCTTAAGCATATTCAATTTATTTTGTGCTTCTAGTCCTTGAATCATAGTTGCATGCAAGATTCTAGAAGAACAACCATATTTGAAGGCTTGTCAAATGTGATAACTTCGCCCTCAAATTCATCAAATTCATCTCCAACGGTGGTTTAATGTCAAGGCAGCAACCGACTGCAAAATCATTGTTCCCAGCTGCTTCCATGCTCACCCCACCACCGAAAATCCTTTGTCCCTTTTGTCGCAGACTGTGGTTTGTAGAGATTCGCCTTAGCTCAGCACCTCTAAAAATGTAATTTAGATTTCCATTTATAAATGTAATTTAGATTTTCATTTATGCTAAAGGTTTCTTCGATGCCATAGCCAAATTGGCTCTTGCAAAGTCTGGAAATGGCTCCAACTACTCAAATTGCCGCACAATGTTTGGAAATTGCTCCAACTACCCAAATTGTCATGCAAACTGTGGTTTGCAGAGATCCTCCTTCGCTCAGCACCTCTAAAAATGCAATTTAGATTTCCATTTATGCTAAGGGTTTCTTTGGAAATGGCTCCAACAACCCAAATTGTCGCGTAGATTGTGGTTTGCAGAGATCCACCTTCGCTCAACACCTCTAAGAATGTAATTTAGATTTCCATTTATGCTAAGGGTTTCTTCGATGCCATAGCCAAAATGTGATTTAGATTTCCATTTATGCTAAGGGTTTCTTCGATGCCATAGCCAAATTGGCTCTCTCAATATTTGGAAATGGCTCCAACTAACCAAATAGCGCATATCTCCACGGAGCATTTAAAAAAATAGCTCGATCAAAAATTATTATAATTCTATTCCAACAGTGAGGAAGAAATCTAAGGTCGTGGGATGAGACCAAGAGGTAGGTGTTGAGCACGCGTGGCTACATGTGACAATTCTATCTCTACATGGCTACACATGGCTACACTTGACAGCTAAGTGGTAGAGGTGGCAGAGCTCTGTCTCTACATGGCTACACTTGGCAGCTAAGTGGCAGAGGTGCATGCAAAAAGCACAAACTTCGGTTATAAAAAAAGTTGGATATAAAATGTAGTGCCGCATAAAAAAATTTGAATATAAAAAATGTTTGGTAAAACTTTGGAATTAAAATGCAGCCTACCAGAAAACTTTGCACATACAAATGTTCCCCAAATCTCCTTGCATTGGGCCATGTGAAGCATGTAATAAGAGGTCTAATATTTACTCACCCAAAAACTTTGATTAAAATTCCAGTGCATGACATTTCCAGCATTAAATTTTGGTTAAAATGGGACAAAGTGAAAAAAAAACGGTCAAAGAATGAATTAATGAGTGGTCAACGATCGTTCAATCGCTATAGTCCTGCTGAAGGCAAGGACTAATAAGACAACATATAGATTTAACCTATTGAATGCCAACATATCAAAACAATCAAATCCTTACTCATAGCGTTTACGGACCACGCTACCTAACACTTCCAGTGTCAACTATGAATTCGCACTAGACAAACACACTGTCTTTGAAAAGTTTAATATTTTATTCGAAGATATTTTTTTTTCCAAATTCAATTGTTTGTAAATGTGGTGGTGGAGGATTTAGAACTATTTTTGGTAAATTATAATATTATATAATTATAGAGTGTTAGGTATTTTATGGTAAAATTGTTGCTGTTTATAAATTTGACGGTCAAAATTTAAGCATGTTAAGCATTGGTGTGGTTTAAATTGGGTGTGCTATCCAAGCCTAGTCAAGGTTTCTAAAAGGTTAGGTATGCCACTCATCTTGGGACTGACATTAAAGTGCTATGGTGAAAAGGTCACATGTTCAAACACCATGGGCAAAAATGCAGCCATGCAAAGAGCTCGTGTGACTTGAACCAATGTGATCCCCTACTGATTTTAATGGCTTAAATTCCCATTGGTTGAAGTCAAACCACAAGTATGCCAATCATATTTAGACTCACATCACCTAACCAAAAAAATATATTAATTTAATAAGAAAAATTTAATAGCTTCTCTCACACGCATTAGCCACAAGCCACCACTCCTCCTCTACTCTAACCCTCAAACCATGTGAGATACTCAAAATTCCTAGTAGATGCATCCTCAACACTTCACAGCTCCTCTCATCACACATTTCAACAATGAGTCTTCTCCATATGGTCGTCTCTCCTCGATGCGGCCTGCAACTAGATTTGAGATCAACGATTGCCTGCGGATTGCAAACGTTTCAGTTAGATCACTTCTCTGCTTAGGAATATGACGAAAAAACGTAAAAAAAATACATATTTCAAATATAAAAATAATAGTCTTAAAACAAATACACTCTCTTATTTCCCTCAGCCCAAGACGGGCGAAGCTCAGGAGGGGCTAGGCCCTTAGGGGTTCTAGTACCATGTTGAATTTCCATCAGGAAATCAATATTCACATTAATTAAATAATGCTACAAATAAATATATGAAGTGTTGTCTCAAGGCAAGGAAACTATCTTGGACACACAATCTATTAGTTGAGAGAATATCTCAACCACACACAAATCTAGGAAACAAAATGGGAACAAACTCCTATAGATAGAAAGAATCACAACTGAGACAAGTAGGAATTACATATTCCAACAATCGATATGTTAGAAATCTTATCACTACTATTCTAGCAGCATAAACTCAACTAGTGAATAATTTCATTCCTATAACAAATTAATTTTATCCCCAATTAATATGGAGACTTAGCAAAATGCTATTTAAAACAAAAAAAACAAAAACAAAAAAAACAAAAAAACCAAATTAAGATTATGTAAATATATATTTTTAAAATTTTAAAAATATAAAATGAGTATATATTATAAAAATTTAAAATTAAAATAGTTTATATTTATAAAATATGTTATATATAATAATCTCCGCTAATAAGTTTGCACATTAACTCTTTGCACAATTTCTTGAAATCTCTCAAAAATAAAACAAAATCCCTAAATTACAATTTCTTGAAATCTCTCAAAAATAAAACAAAATCCCTGAGTTACAATTTCTTGAAATCTCTCAAAAATAAAACAAAATCCGACAACCACTTGCTGGTGAGAGTTCCCTCCAAAAATTGTGCTTGAAATCTCTCAAAAATAAAAAGAAAGCCCTCACGAGAATTCCCTGCAAAAATTTCCGCAAATAAGTTAGTGGATATGAAAGGAACTCAAAAAGTTGAAAGAAAAACTAAGAAATTTTAACACACTTTACAGTAGTAAAATTTTAATAAACCTTACCAATTTGAAATGTTAGAGCCTATTTGGCTTGGACTAAATTCCAGTGTTTTAAGCACATTTAGAAATCAACCTGTAAAACATTCAATGTTTGAGCCATTAAACTGAAAGGAAAAAATCGACTAAACTAGTCAATACACTATTAATTCTTTCTAATTTTATAATTATAAAACATAAGAAAAAGTATTAATAATCAAATGTGCCAAGTAAGTAGTGGTTGTTTAGCTTAGCTATTAAAAAAAATGCACTAAGAATTATAAAAGAGAGAAAATTATAAAAGAGAGAAAACTATTAAAGGGAATTACAATCTCATAATATATTAAAGATAAGATTATTATTATACTGCTAAAGAAAACAATAAAAATAAATATAATATGAGGAATACTATGTTGATCTATCAAAAGAGAACATGCAATGCGTAAATAGAAATGGAATGTAATTACAAAGAAAGGTACTAATATTACATTCCAATATAGCAAATAACTAAAAGCCGGCCAATTTTCCAAAGTAAATGTGCCCATTCTCATTTCGTAATCATCGAACTCCCCCATAAAATTAAATTTGTCTAATTGTTCCCGTAACCTAAACTGGTATTTGTTTGAATGTTTGCGCAAACGAAGTATTTTCAAGAGGTTTTGGCTGATCGATTTCAAGAGGTTTTGGCTGATCGATGACTGTACAACACATTTATTATATCCTTGACTTTTGTGGTTGGCGAACTTGGCCTTCTGCTAACGTGCCTGTACACAAATCTCAATGCAAAGGTAAGATAGTATAATGAATCAATGATATTGTTTATTACATCCGTTCTATTATTTTATTATTTTGTCATCTTTTCCGTAGCGTATGTATGATTGAACGCCGGTCTCATCAAATTAAATTAAATGATAGACGCCCTAAAGAATTTCCTCTTCCATAAGGACGAAGCATATGGATTACTGCACGACTACCGTGAGCATGCGGAACTTCGATCACCATTTTTCCGGTCGCTCAATCTTTCCGAGTAACCGAAACCCGAAGTTAATGCAGTAACTGTCCCATCCTATTTCAAACTCAGCCAGGCGCGCCGGAAATGTCAAAAATTGACATGAAATATGGGAGGGGCAGGGGTTAAATTTGACGGGTGCCCCTGCCCATAAGGGAATTTTTTTTTGACGGTTTTATTTTTAAATTAACCATCGTATGACTTGTAATATTTATTTTTACCAATTTTATTTAATTTCTACAAATTATATTCACCGATCTAAATTCATTTTAATTTTTTATCAGATTTCTTAACTATAACTCAGTATTAAATCTCCCAACTATAAAAATAAAAACATTATAAATTCAATTTCAAAATAAGAAATGCTTATATTATCAAAAGAATATATCAAGTATTGCTATGTTATTCTCTTCTTTGCTGACCTAGTGTGTCGAGTATGTTATCTTCATGGAATGGGTCTTGATATGTTCAATTCGTTGGGGTGGTTATTCCCACTCTGTTCCTCTCTTCGCTGACAAGGTCTGACCGATATGGAAGATTCATTGAAGGTCAAATACAAGTTGTGAGTAAATGGGCTTTCTTTATGACTAGCAGGAAAGAGATTGATTACAAAAACTGGCTAACAGGGCTCACCAAAGCCCAAAAACTTGTCAATATGTTCTTATCTATGAAGTTCACTTCACACCACCACTTTAGTGGTTGCTTGCTCAGTAGGACCCAAGCATGAACGAGTTTCAACGAAAAAATACATCGAAGGTTTAAGATGGAGAATGAAGTTGAATTATCTAAATTATGCTTATACAACATTCTGCAATGATGATAAGTCCAATGCAAATTATACAATTAGGAATAAGTTTATCAATATAGTTGTTGAAACTTGATTTATCAATATAGTTGTTGAAACTTGATTTTGAAATAGTGAAAGGCAGGCATACCAGTTCTTGTTAAAGAATCGCAGACATGTCTAAATTTAATTTCGAAATCAGAGATATCTATATTACCAAAAGAATATATAATATATCAAGAATATATCAAAAGAAATCAGAGATGAAATTTGTGGTAGATAGATGGACAAAAAAAATGTTAAAAGAATTCTGCAATCCATAATTTTCATAAATGCTTGACAGTCCATCTGATAGTACATCCAGCGTGAGGAGGTAAAGAACTTCACCAAACCATGGTATCAATTAATTGAAAAGAGTTAAGCCTGCCGGCGACGTACTCCTGAACTTCAATTTTTTATTTAGTAAAAGTTGAAACTTGACTTGAACCATATATATATATAAAACTGAAACTGGCCATTTTTTAACATGCCCGTCAATATGACGGTTTTTAAAATTATTGGCTAGTCAAGAATACGTGTATATTTTTAAATAACAAGTATTTGACGGCTAAAACAACAAAAAACGTGTAAACGGGCGTCAAATTTAACCCCTGGGGAGGGGGCACAATATGGAATTTTAAAAAATCTGCATTATTATCTTTCATAAAGTTGAAATTCTTGGCTTGGCTTACTTTCGCAACATTGTCTGGCCTGCTATTTGTCACAAATACATCGAACCTCCACAGTATCAACTTGTAGTGGAGTTCGAGTTGTAGTGGTGCTCCACTCTGCAGACTCCGTTGGAAACTTGACTGACCTCCGCAGAATCAACTGCGAGGGTGCTCTACTCTGCGGACGCTCCCAGAGTCCATTAGGAACATGACGAACCTCCGAAATCCTTACTTGAACATTCAACACAGACGAACTCAGGAGTCATACATCCCATCGAGTACAAGCACAAGTCAGGGAATGTTTCACAGGAGTTTCTCACCGAATAAGAGCACCATTGTTAGTGCTGCCATCAAACCCTGCGAGGCCAGGTTAGCGGCCACTGACCGAACATTTTCATTTCATTTTGCTTTCTCCTTTTCCCGTTTTGGTTTTCCGAAATAAATTAAGGTGGGCTTTAATAATTAATGGGATAACAAGTTGTTATTTGCTAAATATATTGTAGTTTAACCAGTACGTTGAATGATTTTTTCCCTTATTAATGTGTATTTTTGGTTTGTAGATTTTTTTAAACTAATACATTGAATGATTTTTTCCTTATTAGTCTGCTTTTTGGTTTGTAGACTTTTTTTTAATATTTAATGGGATAAAAAGTTGTTATTTGCTAAATATATTGTAGTTTAACTAGTATAGTGAATGTTTTTTTCTTTTATTAGTGTGTATTTTTGGTTTGTAGATTAATCTAATACATTGAATAATTTTTCCTTTATTAGGGTGTTTTTTTGGTGAGTAGATCTTTTTAAGAATAATAAATTTAAGTGGTCCAATTTAAAAAAAAAATGGTTTGTAGATATATATATATTTTTAAGAATAATAATTTTAAGTTGTTTAATTTATAAAGTTCTAGTGTTTTATGGAAATTTTATGATGTTAAATTTATTTATGTATTTAAAAGTGTATTTTATATAATAAAAAATCACAAAATTTCTAGAAATTATATTGCCCATTTTAATTAAAAATATATTTTATTTATTAGTTAAAATAATTTATTTTTTCTATAAATCTGTCTAGATCCATCTAATTCCAGATCTATCATGCTTCGAGTAGAACAAGGTTTTGAATTTTTTTTAATAAAAACAAAATTAAATTTATCTACTACTTAACTTGTTTCATTTTAAATATCTAAATAAATTGTAACATATATTACCTTTATATTTTAATGCACAAAATAGTTATTTTCATTTTCTTTAGACTGACATGAAGTAAATGTTTTTTATTGGAGCCCATACATACTTACACATCACCCACATTTTAGACTATAGAATGGGCCTCTTAACCTAATTATTTTTACAATCCATTGCTTCCCACTAAAATTTAAATCTAAAACTTAATAAATATTATATTAATTTAACTTTATATTATTGTAATTTAAATCTAAAACTTGATAAATATTATATTAATTTAAATTTAAATTATTGTATAATATATATGTCATTTAAAAATATTTTAAGGTAAAAGTGTCTAATCTTTTATAATTTTAATATGTTTATGATAAAAACTTTGTTAAAATTTTATAGTTTTGTTAATTTTTATAGAGTAGTTTAAAGAGGCCACAAATTTGTCGAGAAAAATAGTGGAAATTCCCCATAATTTTTGTTAAATCTGGCAAAACATTTGGTAAATTTGGGTTATAGCTATTAAATTTCAAGATTTGGGGTGACGTTGGAGGTTTTGATAGTGTTGAATCTATTTTCACCATCAAAAAAAATCATTCAAACATTCCTATAATTAGATATTTTGAAAAAAACAAAAACAAAATGCTTTATAAGCAAATTTGTGGCATCAGTAAAAAAAATGTCATTCTTTATTAGGATTTTTTTCTTTTCAATTTTTTATTTTTTTTTTAAATAACAAGTGTACTTCTATGAGCTCAAAAAATCAAGTTTGAATATATGTATTAGTTAAACTAGGTTTATGCGAAATATTTTAAAATGGAATATTTTTTAAGTTTCTAATCCAATAAATATATTATATTGTTTTGACTTTACAATAATTTATTAATTATTATTTTATATATAAAATATATATTATTTTAAAATTTAATTAATTTATTAATTATAATTTTCTAGAACTAACAATGATTTATATGTCCCTTTAGAAATTTTCTATGTTTCCTTAAATTGCTTCAAAAAACAAGTTGTAACTAGTCATAAAATATTAATTGGGATTTAATTTGGAAAAATGTTAATTATATTGCACTCGCGACATCATATTTCATCTATGGCTACCCATATCCCACAAATTCATGAATCTGGCCTAGTTTTAATTGAGTATTTTGGAGCCTGGGTTTTGTTAATTATGAATCAATGAAACTTTTGCACTTAAAGGTCTAATTTTGAAAAATATGGAACAAGAGATTTTGGATAACATGTTAGCATCAGCCTTATCTAAATTCAACTATAGTTATATTATGACACTAAATGTTTTTTAATTTGGTTTCTATACCCCTAGTAGGAAGTTGCCATGTGTACCTAAAAACTTTTGAAATTAAGTTGCAACTTATCATAAAACAAAAACTAGGACTCTGATGGATTAATTTTCAATTTTTTTTGGACCAGTGTCATAGGACTACACCTATTGACACCCCTCCCATGACTCTATGACAAAAAAAAATATTTGATGATTACTAGAACTATGGTTTTGATTAATAAGATACAATGCAATTTTTTTCACTTTAAGGTCAATGTTTTAAAACTCTATATTGGGAGCTTGTGGATATCTTGGTCACATTATCCTTAATACAATACATGTATAGGAGCTTCAAACACTTAATTCTATTACTTATCTTGATTTTTGTTTTCCCAAAACAAATTTTTTATGTGTCCTTTCATTGCTTCAAGAAGTGAACTACAACTCACCAAAAGATGGTAATTGGGACTTGGATCGATGAATTATAAAAAAGAAATACACTTATGACATTAGATTAAAGCTAGAGTTCCCCTCCCCCATGAGTCCATGTCATGGAAGTTGTTTAATTTGAAAAATTCCTATTGTTAACCCTTTAATATAAAAATTAAGTTCTTATGATGCCTATTGTATGTGCCAATTGTCACTTGGAAAAAAAACCTGTGGATATTGAGGTTCTATAGTCCGTTCTTCACAATACCGTATTTGAAGCAGTTGTTAAGATCCCATATGATACACAAATGGAACAAGTTCTTGCTAATGACAAGAAAGGGGCTTTAAATGTAGGAGTTGTTTGAATTTTACTCGAGGTCTTTGAATTAGCTCCTCCGGATCATATTTCCCCTAAGATTAGACAAAACATGAGTAATCTTTATTTTCAGAACTATCTTCCCAATAAAAAAACATTATTGTAATAGGTCCTGTTCCTGCTCAAAAATATAGTGAACTTGTTTTTCCCATCCTTTCACTAGATCCTGCTACTAATAAAGAAGCTCACTTTCTGAAATATCCCATATATGTGGGTGGTAATAGAGGTGGAGGACAAATTTATGCTGACGGGAGTAAGAGAAACAATACGGTCTATAGTGCTTCAACAACATGAAGAGTGAGAAAAATTTTATGTAAAGAAAAGCGTGGATATGAGATAACTATCGATAATACATCAGATGATGGGAAAGTGGTTGAAATTGTACATTAAGGACCAGAGCTTCTTATTTCCGAAGGCGAAATAATCAAGGTCAATCAACCATTAACAAATAACCCTAATGTGGGTGGATTTGGTCAAGTAGAGGCAAAGATAGTACTTCAAAATCCATTACATGTTAAAGGTCTTTTATTATTCTTAGCATCTACAATTCTAGCATATATATTTTTTGGTCCTTAAGAAAAAATAGATTTAGAAAGTTCAATTGTCCGAGATGAATATTTAGGTCCATAGATTTTTGAGCATGCAGTTTGCTTATTGATTCAAAAATGAATACCCTTTTGGAGCCTTTTATCCTTCTTCTCCCTTATATATTCTTGAGAAAATGTTCATGTAGATATATCTAAATTGGAATAAATTTGAAATAGGGAGTGACTCCATAAGCACTGGAACATATCAACTTGTTGAACGATCCCCATATGTTATATTGTGTACTATATACATGTCATTCCCTCCTTTCCTTGTCCAAATGATCTGGAAAATAGAGATAGATCACAGGGAGGAGAGATGAGGAGAATAACTAAGAAATCTTGGAGAAGATTCTTATTTTCTCTGATCCCATTCTTTATCCTATTTCATTATTCAAGGAACTAATTGGGTTTCTGATCCTGTCCTATTCGTCAATTCCTTCGTAAACTAAGATTATTTTGTACGTTATACTGAAAATTTGTAAAGAAGGAAGAGCAAACAAGTAAGAGGCAATATCACTCATAAAAAAAAACCATAAAACTTTTGATAGGGTTCATTCCTAATGAGAGAAAATGAATAAAAGGTGTTTTTCCTCCTCTTTTATTTTGTAAGCCAAAATAAGAGAAGAAAAGATTCTATATGCACATTTAGATTCTCATAGTTTGGGTTTTTACAAAAACTTCGCATAATCTCCCATCAGAGAAATGATAAAATATTTAGTACTTAACATTCTCCATTTTTTATGTTGTTCCTTCGACAAAGATTGAAATTGGATCAATCCAATTTTTTTTCATTTTTCGATCATATAATCGAAGAATAGATTCGCTCATCACTTGATTGAAAGGAATTGAATGAAGTAAATGACATAGTCATTTTATTTGTACGAATCCTCTCTTCTAATTCATATTAATATAGAAATAATCTCAAAAAGAGATTTTTCATGTATACTATTTCCCATAGTAAGTGCATTTCCCCTATTATAGGGATGACCCTAATCTAGAATATGAACCATAGAAAAAGACACCCATTAGACCAATCAAGATAATACCAGTTACATTAACTATCAACCAAAAAGGGATCCTTCCAGTGGTATCAACCGTTTCTCTTACTCCCTTTCACATTTTCTTAAGTGGTCATGCTCGAGACATAAATTGTCATAGCATAGATAATTATGCATATTGGATCTCTTCGAATGGGGTGAGAATATTCTCATTTTTCCTAATTGAAGAAGTAATTGGAGAATGGAACAACAAGTACAAAAATTAGTAGCAACCTCCAATAGAGACTGGTACAATTCAATTCAACATTTTGGTCATTCGGGTTCGGTTGTGTCATATCTACATACTTCCTCTTTCTTTAGTATAGAGTTTATCGTTGGATGAACTGCATTGTCGATATTGATCCCAAGAAAATAACTGTAGGGAAAGTTAGTCCGTCAATGACCAACCATCTAACTGTAAAAATTGGATAAGTTTTATCTATAGTCATTAGTGCCTCCTAAAAAGATCTATTAAATTCATCGAAGTGCTCTAACGGATCGAAACCACCAGTTACTAATGGGACCTCTTGATGACTTTCTGTGAAATACTCATTCGGTCAGGGGCTCCCAAACACATCATAAGCTAAACTTGTGATGACAAATAACCAAACTGCAATGAATAGCGAAGGTATGGTAATGATTTGGATAACACAGTATCTAATACTAGTAATAATGTCAGCAAAAGAGCATTCTCCTGTATTCCAAGACATGCTCAACTCCATATATTATTGTAAATTCACTCAAGGGAGAATTGATCACATGAAAAATAGAGATTAGGAAATGGAAAACTACTGATATCTTCTCCAATCCTTGTTTGACTGTCAATTCAATACCAAGGGTATCTTTGAAGTCTACTGGATTAGTGTAGCTAGATTTCTTCTAACAAAATAATACAATTTTGATGAGTATCGAGAAGGAATGGGATAGAATGGTTTTGTTCCTGCCAGCATTTATTCTATCTCTGTTTGGTCGACTAAATCCCAACAGAAATAAGAGAATATTGCATGTTCTAAGGTCCAGGTGTAAGGAACCCCCTCAATCGATGTTGTAACAATTGCATAGACTGTGGAAATTTTCGATTGGAATTAGATTCTATATACAAGTGCCTTTAGAACTGAAAAAGAGGATTAGTGTCGCTTGTAAAGCATATCAATCACTATCAATAGGACTCATACAGAATATGATACTTTTACTTCTTTCTTTCTCATTCTGACATGAAATTATGCTCGTGTAGATGACCCCAGTAATTTAGATTACATGGGGATCATTGGTGCTACGCAGATGTATGTTGCTTTTCCAATAGTATCCGGCACAGATGGAGTTATACCACAGATCTATTATATAGTACCTTGTATTAACGATTAGGTGTTACTTATTAGATATAACCAAGTGGATAGTGCAATAGAACCTAGTCAATTTTAGGTATTTCAAATTACGAGTTACTCTTTGCAATAGATGGAGTTTCTTTAATATGGGGCTCTAATTTCTCTAAGAATGATTATTGAAAAACCTAATCTGTCTAGAGGGACGAATGATTGAAAAACCTAATCTATCTAGAGGGACGAATGATTAGGTCAACCATTGTCAATCATAGCCAACCATGGTCAACCATGGTTGAACGTCACATTGTGACATGGATTGTCTCAGCATGAAAATAAATCATGTTTATTTTAGTCTTTGTAATATTTATATTTGGGTTTACAAATGTTGAGTTTATAATATTAGTCCCTTGGGTTTGATATTATTCCCTTGGGTTCATAATCCCTTGGGTTTTTAGTATTATTCATTTGGGTTTATAATATCAATCCATTGGGTTTATTATTCCTTTAGGTTTATAATATCAATTATGTTCAGCCATTGTCAATCATAGCCAACCATGGTCAACCATGTTTGAATGTCGCATTGTGACAAGGGTTGTCTCACCATCAAAATATCCCACATTTATTTTAGTGTTTGTAGTATTTATATTTGGGTTTACCAATGTAAGGTTTACCAATATTAGTCCCATGGGTTTAATATTATTCCCTTTGGTCCATAATACCTTGGGGTTTTAGTATTAATCTGTTAGTTTTATTATTCCTTTGGGTTTATAATATCAATCCCTTGGGTTTATTATTCCATTAGGTTTATAATATCGATCATGGTCAACCATTGTCAACCATGGTTGAATGTCACATTGTGACAAGGATTGTCTCACCATTAAAATAAATAATGTTTATTTTAGTCTTTGTAATATCTATATTTGGGTTTACAAATGTTGGGTTTATAATATTAGTCCCTTAGGTTTAATATTATTCCTCTGGGTTCATAATCCCTTGGGGTTTTAGTATTAATACATTCAGTTTATTATTCATTTGGGCTTATAATATCATTCCCTTGGGTTTATTATTCCCTTAGGTTTATAATATCAATCATGGTCAACCATTGTCAATCATAGCCAACCATGGTCAACGATGGTTGAATGTCGCATTGTGACAAGGATTTTCCCACCATCAAAATAAATCATGTTTATTTTAGTGTTTGTAGTCTTTATATTTGGGTTTACCAATGTTGGGTTTATAATATTAGTCCCATGGTTGATTGTCGCATTTTGACAAAGATTGTCTCACGATGAAAATAAACCATGTTTATTTTAGTATTTCTAATATTTATATTTGGGTTTACCATATTAGTCCCATGGTTGAATGTCGCATTTTGACAAATATTGTATCACCATGAAAATAAATCATGTTTATTTTGGTCTTTGTAATATTTATATTTGGGTTTACGAATGTTGGGTTTATAATATTAGTCCCTTGGGTTTAATATTATTCCCTTGGGTTCATAATCCCTTGGGGTTTTAGTATTAATCCCTTGGGTTTATTATTCATTTGGGTTTATAATATCAATCCCTTGGGTTTATTATTCCCTTAGATTTATAATATCAATCATGTTCAATCATGTTAAACCATGGTTGAATGTCACATTGTGACAATGATTGTCTCACCATGAAAATAAATCATGTTTATTTTAGTCTTTGTAATATTTATATTTGGGTATACAAATTTCGGGTTTATAATATTAGTCCCTTGGGTTTAATATTATTCTCTTGGGTTCATAATCCCTTGGGTTTTAGTATTAATCCAAGGGTTATTATAATACTTTTGTGTTTATAATATCAATCCCTTGGGTTTAATATTACCTTAGGTTTATAATATCAATCATGGTCAACCATTGTCAATCATAGCCAACCATGGTCAACCATGTTTGAATGTCGCATTGTGACAAGGATTGTCTCAACATAAAAAAAAACCATGTTTATTTTAGTTTTTGTAGAATTTATATTTGTGTTTACCAATGTTGGGTTTATAATATTAGTCTCATGGGTTTAATATTATTCCCCTGGGTTCATAATTCCTTGGGGTTTTAGTATTAATCCCTTAGTTTTATCATTCCTTTGGGTTTATAATATCAATCCCTTGGGTTTATTATTCCTTTAGGTTTATAATATCTATCATGATCAACCATTGTAAATCATAGCCAACCATGATCAACCATGGTTGAATGTCACATTGTGACAAGGATTGTCTCACCATGAAAATAAATCATGTTTATTTTAGTCTTTGTAATATTTATATTTGGGTTTACAAATGTTAATATTATTCCCTTGGGTTCATAATCCCTTGGGGTTTTAGTATTAATCCCTTGGGTTTATTATTCATTTGATTTTATAATATCAATCCTTGGGTTTATTATTCCCTTAGGTTTATAATATCAATCATGGTCAACCATTGTTAATCATAGTCAACCATGGCTAACCATGGTTGAATGTCGTATCATGACAAGGATTGTCTCACCATCAAAATAAACCATGTTTATTTTAGTGTTTGTAGTATTTATATTTGGGTTTACCAATGTTGGGTATATACTATTAGTCCCATGGTTGAATGTCGCATTGTGACAAAGATTGTCTCACCATGAAAACAAACCATGTTTATTTTAGTGTTTGTAATATTTATATTTGGGTTTACCATATTAGTCCCAGGGTCGAATGTCTCATTTTGACAAATATTGTCTCACCATGAAAATAAATCATGTTTGTTTTAGTCTTCGTAAGATTTATATTTGGGTTTACGAATGTTGGGTTTACAATATTAGTCCCATGGGTTTAATATTATTCCCTTGGGTTCATAATCCCTTGGGGTTTTAGTATTAATCCCTTGGGTTTATTATTCATTTGGGTTTATAATATCAATCCCTTGGGGTTTTAGTATTAATCCCTTGGGTTTATAATATCAATCCCTTGGGTTTATTATTCCCTTAGGTTTATAATATCAATCATGGTCAACCATTGTCAATCATAGCCAACCATGGTCAACCATGTTTGAATGTCGCATTGTGACAAGGATTGTCTCACCATCAAAATAAACCATGTTTATTTTAATTTTTGTAGAATTTATATTTGGGTTTACCAATGTTGGGTTTATAATATTAGTCTCATGGGTTTAATATTATTCCCTTGGGTTCATAATCCCTTGGGGTTTTAGTATTAATCCCTTAGTTTTATTATTTCTTTGGGTTTATAATATAAATCCCTTGGGTTTATTATTCCTTTAGGTTTATAATATCGATCATGATCAACCATTGTCAATCATAGCCAACCATGATCAACCATGATTGAATGTCACATTGTGACAAGGATTGTCTCACCATGAAAATAAATAATGTTTAGTTTAGTCTTTGTAATATTTATATTTGGGTTTACGAATGTTAATATTATTTCCTTGGGTTCATAATCCCTTGGGGTTTTAGTATTAATCCCTTGGATTCTTATTCATTTTATTTTATAATATCAATCCTTGGGTTTATTATTCCCTTAGGTTTATAATATCAATCATGGTCAACCATTGTCAATCATAGTCAACCATGGCTAACCATGGTTGAATGTCACATTATGACAAGGATTGTCTCACCATCAAAATAAACCATGTTTATTTTAGTGTTTATAGTATTTATATTTGGGTTTACCAATGTTGTGTTTATAATATTAGTCCCATGGTTGAATGTCACATTTTGACAAAGATTGTATCACCATGAAAATAAACCATGTTTATTTTAGTGTTTGTAATACTTATATTTTGGTTTACCATATTAGTCCCATGGTTGAATGTCACATTTTGACAAATATTGTCTCACCATGAAAATACATCATGTTTTTTTTACTCTTTGTAAGATTTATATTTGGGTTTACGAATGTTGGGTTTAAAATATTAGTCCCATGGGTTTAATATTATTCCCTTGGGTTCATAATCCCTTGGGGTTTTAGTATTAATTCCTTGGGTTTATTGTTCATTTGGGTTTATAATATCAATCCCCTAGGGTATTAGTATTAATCCCTTGGGTTTATAATATCAATCCCTTAGGTTTATTATTCCCTTAGGTTTATAATATCAATCATGGTCAACCATGGTTGAATGTCACATTGTGACAAGGACTGTCTCACCATGAAAATAAATCATGTTTATTTTAGTCTTTGTAATATTTATATTTGGGTTTACGAATGTTGGGTTTATAATATTAGTCCTTTGGGTTTAATATTATTCCCTTGGGTTCATAATCCCTTGGGGTTTTGGCATTAATCCCTTGAGTTTATTATTCATTTGGGTTTGTAATATCAATCCCTTGGGTTTATTATTCACTTAGGTCTATAATGTCAATCATGGTCAACCATTGTCAATCATAGCGAACCATGGTCAACCATGTTTGAATGTCGCATTGTGACAAGGATTGTCTCACCATCAAAATAGACCATGTTTATTTTAGTGTTTATAGTAATTATATTTGGGTTTACCAATGTTGGGTTTATAATATTAGTGCATGGGTTTAATATTATTCCCTTGGGTTGATAATCCCTTGGGATTTTAGTATTAATCCCTTAGTTTTATTATTCCTTTCGGTTTATAATATTAATTCCTTAGGTTTATTATTCCCTTAGGTTTATAATATCGATCATGGTTAGCCATTGTCAATCATAGCCAACCATGGTTGAATATCACATTGTGACAAGGATTGTCTCACCATGAAAATAAACCATGTTTATTTTAGTCTTTCTAATAATTATATTAGGGTTTACCATTGTTGGGTTTATAATATTAGTCCCTTGGGTTTAATATTATTTCCTTCGATTCATAATCCCTTGGGGTTTTTGTATTAATCCTTTAGGTTTATAATATCAATCATGGTCAGCTTTATTAATCTCTTGTGTTTGTAATAGCAATTCCTTGCACTTCTTGATCCCTTAGGTTTTTAATATTTATCTGTTGGTTTCAGTAATTCCTTGGATTTATAATATTAAATAGTTGGGTTTATTAGTTCCTCGGGTTTATAATATTAGACACTTTTGTTTAATATTATTCCCTCGAGTTCATAATCACTTGGGTAATAATAATATAATAATATTATTATAATAATGATATAATAAATATATTATATTATACCTTAAGGGATTTTAGTGTTAATCCCTTAGGTAATTATTATTATAATATTATATTATATTATAATACGGGGAGGCATATTCGCTGGGGCAAATTCAATACTCAGACCATTTAATGTAACCTGAACTTCAGCAGTCCACCTAATACTATTATTCCTTCTAAATAATTTTTTTTACTATTATTCATTCATAATATTTTTTTTTTGATATGTGCATTATGATAATGTTGTTTTAAATTAATAAGTAAAGTTGTGATCAAAATGGTCAATTTAGAGATCAAAAAACTAGTACAAGGGATACCCATTTAAAAGTTCACAACAAAACTAATATAATGATATTTAAATTATCTTTATTATCCCTCATGTTACCATTCTTCATGTTATCATTTTTGGAGATTTGAATGAAGGTAAGAAATATAACAATTATTTCACTCAAATATAATAATCATTTCACCCAAATAATTTCAATAACTATACTTGTTGGTTCGAAATGCATCGACCAAAAATTTCTATTATGTGAATTCTACTGAAAGACTTCCATTAATTCATTATGGATCATAGAAGCCTGAAAAAATAGCATAAAATTAAATTAATAATATATTTTTTAATGATAAGTTCACACTGAGAAGAAAATACAAGGAAGGTTATTAAATCAGAATGAACTATGTTTAGTTTCAATAGTGACAAATAGCAAGCCAGACACTGTTGCGAAAGTAAGCCAAGCCAACATTTCAACTTTCTGAAAGATAATAATGCAGATTTTTAAAAATTGCGTATTGCGCCCCCTCCCACATTTCATGTCAATTTTTGAAATTTTCGGCGCGTGTGGATGAGTTTGAGGTAGGATGGGAAGGTGGCATTCAATGCAGGTCTAATCCCCTACATACAGTTACTTCATTAACTTCGCATTAACTTCGAGTCTCGCTTACTCAAAAAGATTGCAATCAAAAAAATGGTGATGAAGTTACATGCATGCTCATGGTAGTCATGCAGTGATCCATGTGCTTCATCCTTATGGAGAGATGTAGAGGATGTACTTAGTGGCATTAAATACCGAATAGCATAGGAAATATGGCTTGCCCTGCTCTACCCAGGCCTAGAATTTCAAATTCCCTTTGCCCGTCAAATGAGAATTTCATGACGTTTTAACATTTTACATGCCCTTCACTTTATGTTTTATGCCAATATACCACCTTTCATACTAATAAACTAAACTGGTAGAATTGGATCTTCCTACATTTAACTCTTCTATGTAATAATCAAGAAATAATTCTTTGTTAGTCCATAAAGCTCCAGGGTAGAATCATATAGTTTTCACATAGATGCTAGTGAGCAGTGTACAACATCTACAGCGTGAGCATGGTCATCAAAGCCCCCAATGTGAGTATAATACTAATCATCTTACACTCTATGATGTTGAAAATATAGTGGAATTATGGCAATTTACTAAAAGTAACAGCTACTAGTGTTTATTCATGCTTAACACAACATTCTTTAAATCAAATTACCAAAATTGTGCTTATAATTGCAAACTTCCAGACTTCACATAGATATATCCATCTCTAACAAAAACAAATGGCTGAAATATCAACAGGTGATCCCCAATTTGGAAAATCTTCACAGTGTGGACTTTTAGTTGACCATTCAACTATAAATTTTCACCATTAAAGCAAGAGGATTGAAAAATTACAAATCGTTCTCGTAAATTTATCTTTGGGTTGACAATTCGATTATCCCAAACGTTGCTAGAACATTAATTTAGTTTTTTTTTTTAAACAGATCAAGACTAGAGTTCAATTCATAAACGACATACACAGATCCTTCTCATGCATGTACAAACCAGATTGAAGCGATTTTCCTCGTAAACTCCAAAACAAGGAAGGGAAAATTCTAGTCACGAACCTTTTTCATTCTTCTAAAAAGGCTTAGAAAATTCTAATCACAGACCTTTTTCATTCTTCTAAAAAGGCTTAGAAAATTCTAATCACACACATTTTTCATTCTTCTGTAATATTTTATGTAGTTTTACCATTAGCAACACATCTGCAACAATGTACAGAGGACAAAATGTTCAAACATTTGTCAACCCGGAAACATTATTTTTAACATATTCTGGTCTATACGTATATTATATATGAAAGTTTTCAATCTTCCCTCACTAACAGACTTGAATTCTAGTTTTATTACAATTTCTAGATCCAAAAAAATAGGATCTGTTTCACTAAAATTAAAAAGAAATATTTGTTTTTCATTTTTTATCTAATTAAATAAAAATAAAAATACAACTGACACCAGTTAGTTTTCAATCTAGTTTTATTATAATTTCCAGATCCAAAAAAATAAGATGTTTGACTAAAAATAGAAAACAAATATTTGGTTTTCATTTTTTTAACTTAATTAAATAAAAATAAAAATACAACACAATTTCAGGTAAATTTAAGGTATGATAAGGTTAGGATGTATGAATGATTTAAAATTCAATTTAATTTTTTATTTATGATTTCTATATTTTTAATTTCCAAAAAAAATATTCATAATTTGAAGTTTGAGTTAAGAAATCTGTATTATTTTTTGGTTTTTTTATAGGAATTTCTATATGCATTTGAAAAAAAAAATCCAACAGCTAAATCATGATTTCTTAAAAAAATAAAAATTTAATTTTTTTAGTGAAGTTTGAATTAAGAAATCTGTATTATTATTATTATTATTGTTTTTTATATAGGAATTCTTGTATGCATTTGAAAAAAAAATCCAAAAGCCAAACCATGATTTCTTAAAATTATCACCATGAAATTTGCGACCTATCAATAGCATGTAATTTCAAAGTATACAGAAATTGCCAAACATGATGGTTCATAGTGATTTTTTAAATATATTTTTAAATACATAAATAGATTTAATGTCTAGTGATATTTGAAATAGAATTAAATTGGTTATATTTTAGTTAAATTGGTTAAAAACCTCTTATCTAAAACTACCAAATAGCATTAAACATCTTATCCACTCCAATTTTGAAAATTTAAAATCCTCAACTTTCGTTTCTAGAAAACTACCAAATAGCATTAAAGATTGTTATATAGATTTTAGATACTGAAAATTCTACGCTTCAGTTAATTACTTAAAATTTATTTGGCTGAGTGTTGGATAGATTACTAAGCCATGGACAGGCTCCTTAGTTATGAAGTTCCTTATTTAACAAGGTTGCCAACCTTAAAAATTTCGTAAAACAATTTTCAGAACATTATGCACAAAATTGGGGAGAAATCGAGGAAAATGTTGATTTTGAAATTTTGATTCATAAATAAATCTAATACTTTAAAAACCTCTTATCTATTCCAATTATGAAAATTCAAAATCTTCAACTTCCAATTCCAGAAAAAATACCCAATAGCATTAAACTTCTTATCCACTCCAATTTTGAAAATTCAAAATCCTCAACTTTTGATTCTAGAAAACTACCAAATAACATTAGAGATCGTTATACAACAAGAACAGACTTTAGATACCGAAAATTTTAGGCTACATTTAGTTAATTACTTAAACTTTAGATACCGAACATTCTAAGCACGCTACATTTAGTTAATTACTTAAACTTTATTTGGATGAGTATTGGATATATTACTAAGTATTGGGCACTTGGCAGGCTCCTTAGTTATGAAGTTCCTTATTTAGCAAGGTTGTCAACCTTAAAATATTCTTAAAACAATTGCCAGAACATCATGCAAAAAATTGGAGAGAAATCGAAGAAAATGTTTTTGAAATTTTGATTCATAAATAAATCTAATACCTTAAAAACCTTTTATCTATTCCAATTTTGAAAATTCAAAATCTTCAACTTCCCATTCTAGAAAACTACCCAATAACATTAAACCTCTTATCCACTCCAATTTTGAAAATTCAAAATCCTCAACTTCCTAAAACTACCAAATAACATAAAACCATAAAACACATAATAGATTAGAATACAAAAAATAAAATACACACACTTTTTTTCTTGAATTTGAGGGTGTATCAGGCTACCAACCTGAGTTTGAGCTGCTCCCCAAGGTGGTTGGAAGAAATCACGCCTTAATTTACTTCAAAATTTCCTTAGGGGCTCCCTAAGCTGGTTGGAAGAAATCACGCCTTAATTTACTTCAAAATTTCTTGAAGGGTTGTATACCTCTTGTAAGTATTTTTCACATTTTACAATAACTAATGGCATAAGTAAATAAAGCAACCATGCCTTAATTTACTTCAAAATTTCCTCAAGGGTTGTATACCATATCAAATTTTACATAACTTGTAAGTATTTTTCAGGTTTTACAATAAACTAACGGCATAAGTAAATAAAGAGTACATACCTGATAGGCTGGTACCACCAGTCTAGCAGTTTTGAACCAGAAAGCATGCCATGTATACCATATCAAATTTTACATAACTTGTAAGTTATTTTCAGGTTTTACAATAAACTAATGGCATAAGTAAATAAAGAGTACATACCTGATAGGCTGGTACCACCAGTCTAGCAGTTTTGAACCAGAAAGCATGCCATATTCAGACGCTAACAAATTCAACAGTGTAGTAGGGTAAATTAAAAGATTGCAGGGATGTTATTTCTTTTCCCAATTAGCAAGAAAGAGCAATGGCAAAGGAAAATGTAAGACCATAAAACACATAATTCATCAAACCACATATGGTTAGATGCCAAAGGCGAAAGTGGTAAATTCGAAAGTTGTTTTGCAAGAGAGTCAATTCCAATGCTACTAAATAGGTCATTAAATTTTGTCATCAATATTCATATGGCCGACAGTTACTCCTATTATCACTCAGAATTTTCCTTATAAGTTATCAAAAGAAGGAAGCATTCGAGGTAACCACAAACCAATGTTTTAAGCTTAGGCTTTAGCCAACCTAAGTCCAAAGAGGGCTCTCTCTATATGATTTAGCTTTGTTTTTATGGGATTTTAGGCTAGTACTTAATGTTTGTCGGGGTTTTGGTTTTGAATTGACGGTTGGGTGGTGGAATTCTTGGAGAAGATGGATAGAACTAGGTCTTCAAGCCATTGGGCTATGGAGTCAGTAAATGGATAGCATAACTAGATCAGATCATTAAAGGGAATGTTCATAGGGCAGGCTAGGAAAGCAACATGAAAATCTTTAGGCCTAATGGGTGAAGTAATTCTATCCAGGGTGAAAGGGCACTTAAGAATCCTTGGACCAGGATCAAAATGAAGAACAGAGGATGATCATGAACAAAGGGTAATTAAGAATCCTTTGCTATAGACCAGAGAAAAAACTACGGAAGCTAAGGAGCAGTTAAGAATTACCTAGCTAAGATACTTTAGGAGAAAACATTTAGAATGTAAAACAATGAAGAAAAAATGCATTCAAGCAATTTCTGAAATATCATTCCTTGTTATAAATTTAGACTTTCGAAATTTACAAAAAAGATTATGGAAAAAGCACAAGGAAAAACAACATTGAACATAGGAGAATACTTACTTGTATTTCGATTTAGACAAGAATCCTGTAAAATATCTGGTCTTTATTCCTTGATCCAGCAAGCCAACCAGTCATTGATACATTAGAATTTTGATTTGAGAGAAAAAGTCTATAGAAATGTCTTGGAATCCACCCTACATACTTCGAAATGTGAAGTATTTATACAAAAAATAATTACAAAATATCTCATAACAATTTGAGATTTAATCTAGGGAATAAAATATCTTCATGCATGAAGATAGAGATAGATGTAGAACTGCTTCTTGTTGTCCCTTTTATTGTGGTGTTGCTGGTTGTTTCTGTTGAGTTTTGAGCCCTTTAAGCTGGCTGATAGTTGTGGTATTTCTACGCTGGAATCTTCTTTACTTTGATCTTTCACTGATACTCTTTGACTCTGTTACTCTTTGACCCTGCTGATTTGTCTTTTACCTGTTTCACCTAGCTGCCTTCAGATTTACTATGGTAACTTTCTGATGTAAAAAATTTTCATAGTAAATCTGTCATTTTCTCCCACCATTCTGCCTTAGGCAATCTCACTTTCAACATTCTTCTGTAAATTTTGTCTGCCTCTGTGTATTTTGCAAAATTGGGCTTGGTGAGAAACAAATGTTTCACCTCATGTTCTAGGAAAAACAGGTTCTCCAATGTATCATATAATACTTTGCCTGTTGGTAGGGCTTTAATGGCCAAAGAGCTGGCTTGTTCCTTGGCCAATCTCCTGAGTCTATCACTATAGTCCAATTGGGTCATGAGTTTTTCATTGATGACCATAGGAATGCGAAGACCTTTGTCCCTCAAAATTTGAAATTAAGCCATAAACCTATCAATGGCTACCTGCATGTTGTGGAACTTCTCTTCTAAGTTGAGCATGAGATTTCTTTTGGAAAGAACCTTTCTAAGCCCTAGGATGGCTTCAGTCCCATCCTCTATGTTAAGCTCTTGGAGCTCATATTTGTTCTTGTTTTTTAGGAAGCTAATGAGTCGATTTGAATCCTCTGGTTTATCTCCTAATTCTTCCTTCACTTTTTGGATAGCTTCAGTGGCTATCTTCACCAATTTTGTTTGCTCAAATATAACTTGGAATGATTTCCAAATATCATTGACAAAGTCAATGATATTGGCCCAGAGCGTCTCTTTAGTCTGTTCTATTGGTTTATGCAGTGTCAAATCTTTCTCCATGACCTTGGTTTTCTCACCCATTCTTTGGGCTTTCTGTGTTTCTTCTCTTTGGTGAATTTGGGCAAGTTTGCAATCTATTTGTAAACTTGCCACTTTAACCTTTAATGTTTTGAGCTCTGTAGCCTAGATGGACATCTCCTCCATGGCTTTTACTAGTTCTGATGCTTTCTCAGTTGATGTACCTGCTGCTATAGTGGACTCAGTTGTAATTGACAATGTTGTGGCACGTGGAGATATATGTGCCAATGATGCTGCCATTGTGGAAGGAACTATTGTTGACACTATGGGGATGACAGTTCTGGAAGTTGTGGCCATGTCACTTTGCTTCGATTGAATTAAAGTGTCCAACCCCTTCTGTGTCTCCTTGAGTTGATCATTTAGCTTCAGGACCAAGTCCATGAGCTCTTCATGTCCTTGTTGTGCCTCTAGGACTTCCTTTGTCTGTGGATGATGTAGCTGGGGTATCTTGAGTTGCTTCTTGAGTACATAAATGTCATCATTCTTCTTCTTAATCAGTTGTTCTATAGCTTTTACATCTTTGGGATCGTGTCCCACTCAATCACTAAGTCCTCTAAGGACTTGATTCTAGTATCTTTGGACTATGAGGCCTTCTCCAACTAGAACTGTGCTGATATATTGTTAAGAGAGTTTTGTAGTTGGTGGGAAGCAATGGCTTTCCCTGTTAATATGGATTATATCATCTCCCCTGTTTTCTTGTGTAGCTCAATCTAGTCAATGGGATGAATATCCCTTGCCAGTACTTCAAAATCTACTGTTTTAAAATTTCTTGTTGTCCTTGGCTGCTGAGTGGTTGGCTTGATGAAGGTCATCTGCATTTTCCCCTCTTTAACAACAAAGTCTACCATAAGCCTTGATTGATTGGTAGGGGTCATCTTCAGATACTGTGCATAGGTTTTGGCTTTCAGCCTCTCATTTCTAGCCTTTATTTCTTTTTATCTCTCCTTAATATCTTGGTCTTTATCTATTGGCATTCTGAAAGAGGATACCTCAACACTTTGCTGCCTTTCCAACATCTGAGTGTGTGATGTGGAAGGTTCTAGGATGCCTCCAGATGGAGTGGCAAGCTTGCTCCTATCTCTTTCTATGCTTGTAACCTCAGCTGTCTCCTCTATATATTCCTGTTCAGAGACAGGATTCACTCTTTGTCTCTTAGCTTGGCTTGTCTCTACATGGGCTTGTGATGTTTCTCTTGTAGTGGCCCCTTCCCTATTTCTCTTGAGGCGTTTCTCCTCATTTAGAGGAGTCTGTAGAACTGGAGGGGTACTCATGGTGGTTTCTGGTTTATCTAAATTCTCTGGCATGTCTATTTGATCTGGCACTTCTGACAGGTCTGGTACTTCTAATCCCTCTGGCACCTGTGATTCTTCTGGTACCTATGATTCTTCTGGCACCTGCAGAAAAGAACCATCATCAAGCTGTTTCTCTAGGTCAATGAGCCCATTCTCAATGTCTACTTTGATATTGTCCTGATCTACTAAGGTCCCTTCTACCGATTCTGATTGGTTGGCAAAGGCTTCAATTTCAGGATTGGGGTGATGAATGAAAGTTCATAGCTTGACATTTTGCCTCTTTTTGGTTATGAATTCCAAAGGGTCATATCTCCAAACAAAAATTCTTTGGAATTTCATGCTTTGCAATATTAAATATGCTTCTTGGCCTGCTTCCCTAGAGTTACATATGAAGGGGACTAGTTGGCCCTCTATTTTGAAGTTAGCCTTCTTCTTGGCATTGACAAAGTTTATTTCATCTGCACTGATAATTTGCGTGTAGTACTCTAAAGAAAATAACTTCATTGGGAGGTATTTGGGGAGTTTGTATGGTTCTAGCATGCAACCATAGATTCTGATCTCGGTTTGGTTTTGGTACAAGTACCAATCACCTACCTTGGACTGTTTTGACAATTGTAAGACCCTTGTTATGTCTGAACTGATTCTTGGAGGAGGGCTTCCTATCAAAATTGTTACAATTGGATGCACAAATAGGTCAATAAAGCTAGCATATGAATATGGGGAGTGATATTTGTGGACCAATGGAGTCCAGAAAATGACTGATCTGGGCAGAACTTTTGTATCAAGCTTCTGTAGGGTAAATGGAAACTTCTCTGACTAGAAATATAGAAAGAGGTGGTAGAAAACAAAGGAGTTTTTGAAGACTATCTCATTGCTCATTCTGAGAAATTGGTCATGCATCCTATCAGCTATAAATTTGGCATAGTCATAGATAACAACAAGAGGCTTCCCTGGAGTGTAGATGGACATGAAAGCTAGGATAATTTCATCAATATATTCACTGGTGGTTTAACCTAGGACACTAGATATCATGGCTGCAATGTCTTGACCAAATGGGGAAAAATGGCAGTTACATATGGAGGAGAATCCTTTGGGATATATATTTTTTATTTGATGTAGGTTTGGAACATCTCAGCCAATTTTGTAGTGGTAAATTTTGGGAACTGGTCTAATAAGCTTCCAATTGAAAGAGGAGTCAAGTTTTGCCCTGGTTGAAGCTGCAACATCTCATTGATAGATTCAGCGGTGATGGTGAAAAGTATGGTTTGGTTAGGGGACATCACTGCTCTTCAGCTAGGAATATAATTGGCATGACAGTAGTGGACAATTTCTGGGAAAATGTGGACTTATGAGAACTAGTACTTGGGTAAATTGGACTCCCAATGATCAATTTCATCAGCATAGTTCAAGTATCTCTCCTTGCTTCGATAATGTAATTTGAGTGGGGATTCTAGGACATAGGTGTCCTTTATCTGGAAATCCTTATCAGCTAAGGGAAGGTGGTGCAGGTCTATATGGGGAGTGATGACAGGTCTTACATCCATGGAGATTGGGACATCCATGCTCAGTTCTTGTGGATTTGAGAGTCGAGAAGGTAATTTGTAGTTTTTAGGGAAATGGTGGTTCAACACAAAGTAGGTTTGAGTTCCTTGAGTTTCTTAAATTAATTTTTATTGTAACTAAGAAAACTCAGTAACTGGTTTTAAAATTGTCAGGTTTTTTTGCTAAATTATGGCTTAAATACCTGAAATTTTAGGAAAACTAGCTTTGAACAGGGCGCCTGGCAACTGCGAACGGTCGAAAAGGATCTGTGTAGGCTGGAATGTGAACTGGGTGCTCTGTGGTGTCTTTAGGGTGCAATTGGACGTAGGTTGACAACTTTGACATTCACAGGTGCATGCATGGAGGTTTATAATTGAAAAAACGATAAAAACAAATGATTTGGGCCTTTTTGGCTTTATGCGCGAAAGTCAATTTTGGCGGGTATGGGTGAACAGTGGTCATTTTGTTGTGTAGTGGGGTGAACAGTAACCATTTTGTCATGGGAAGTAAATGGTTTCCATCGCACCGCTTTTGGGCACTCGGTGGTATTGGGGGGGAGGCTGCTCGATTCCATACACTGAACGCGACGTAGCATTGGGGGCCCGACAGAAAACAACTTTATCGGGCGGGTATTGTTTGGACGTCAGGTCAGCCCGATATGGATAAGGGCCATCAGCTGTGGAGGGAGAAGATCGCACGGTGATCGGGAGGGGAAGCTGCACGAAGGCTAACAGGGGGGCCTGACGAGTGATTAAGTGTGATGGTATTTGTGTTAATGATGGATTAAGGCAGGGTTAAGGAGTCGGGCTCATTAACAGAGGGATTAATTGTGTTTTTGCCTAAATTAATCGCAGATCAATTAGTTAGTAGGTTTTCAGGGTTTGGGTGACATTATAGTTTATATTTAAACTAAGGGTAGGTTTAATTTATATGTAGGAGTTAAAAATATACAAGGAAAGGGGTTCTTATCGGGATTTAATAAATAAAATTAGTAATTAAAAAATTGAGAGAAAGGGGACACCACACACTAAGTAAATGATTTTTCACATTTTAATGCTTTTCCAGTATTAACATAAATACTTAGGATAGGGTGTTTTTGTGGGTTTTTTGAGAAAAAGGGGTTTTACATGGGGGTGATGACTTTTCCTAGGAAAATAGTGTTTAATCTTAGAAAAAGGGGTTTTATTAGGGAAATGAGGGGAAAAAAATGGGGATAAATGAACAGAAGGGGGGGATGAATTTTTATGAGGGGGTTTTAGTACTTATTGCCTATAAGTCATTGAGCCAAGGGACCGATCCCTCGAAAAGTCAGAGAAATGCTCTGAGCCCCTTTGACTTAAAGGTTTTGGTACTTCGAACTTTATTTGTGGGAAATTAGTAAAGGGAAAGGATGAAGTGGATGGGGAAGTTAATTAATTGTCTTTGTAAACCTTATTCACACTTAATTGCGCACTCACATTTGGAAATTTTATGATGAGAATGATAAATATGCTTTTTGTCTAACTAATCATCATAACTTCTGCAACCTTTCTTCTACTTACCCATCTACTCATCCTACCATTTTTACTTCTCTTTATTAGGGTACATTTGAGCTGGAAAAACCTTATCAAACATCTTGCTTTTCTTTACAATAGAGATCTAACTAGATCTAACCTTATTACATCCAAGGGCTCAGATTAAACAGTTGAGCTCCTTTTATTAACTCTACCTATCTAATTATCTACCAAGGTTACACTGTTTGGCTAGATTTTATTCTCTATCTATAGAGAGGAAATTGAAAACATGGCATAATCAAGATTAAATAGTTTGATTACCATGGATTATGGCATAAATAACAAACTGCACACAATCATTTTATTCTGCATAAAAGTTAAAGAGGAGTGGAATTTTGGCTTGCACACTTTCATGTTCTTTTTCTTTTCTTGGGGTTCATATTATTTCATATTTTTTGACCTTTTTGTTGCTTCTGTCCTTTTATTATTCTTTTAGGACATACCTTCTTTACATTTTTTGATTTTTTGAATATGGAAAACATTTTCAGAAAGCAAAGGTATGTACATATGATAAGGTTTAATATGAGTCATTCAAAAATTATGACTTCTATTGGTATAGGAATCTAATAGTGGCTCCACTTGGGGATGGCATTTCGTGGTGAAACGTTAAGAACTTTGTAGACCAATGGCCTTTTGAATTGTTGTGATCTTATCCTGCAACTTTCCCTTTTATGCTTCTGCATTGTTACTATATATGACAGTAAAACTTTTAAAGCTTACGACCTTCTCTCTAGGCTTCAACTTCAAAAATCACCATCCAATCAAATCTAGACTTTTGAAAGTAAAGTATGTACAAATGATCAATGAAGTCAATAACTGGGTTCAATATAGTGTTTAAGCATTTGACCATTCACTAGTCCTCCTTCTGCTTCTGTACCATCCATTTCTCCGAGGAGAAAAACATTATTACCTCTGAAAGCATAAATGATATATGGGCCTTTCCGAAGGAAATCAAATTTCCCATGTTTACCTTTATCTTCTGTCCTCGAATCCCATTTTAGAACTTTGTCCCCTAGGTAAAAATCTTTTGATTTAGTCCTTTTATCAAAAGTCTTCTTGATCCTTTCTTGCACAACCTGAGATCTGATGTACACTTCTTCCTTGGTTTGCTACAAGTGAATTGTTTGATTGATTCTTCTTTGGATGTCATTTGGTTCAACCTGTAACTCTTGGAGCAACTTCATTACTGGTGTTCCCAAGGAATATGGGAAAACAACTTCCATTCCATAAACTAATTGATAGGGAGAAATACCGATTGATTTCTTTGTGGTTAGCTTGTCTGCCCATAAGGCATTTACTGGCAGTTTGTTCCATGTTTTCTTGTTATCCTCTAAGAGTTTTTTGATGATATTTACTAGACTTTTGTTTGAGGACTCTGCTAGTCCATTTCCTTGAGGGTAATAAGCTGTGGAATGGCCTAGAGTTATATGATACTTACTATATAGAAGTCTATCATTTTTTTAGGTTTGAAAGATGTTGCATTATCAGTGAAGATTTTGGTTGGGCACCCAGATCTAGATATGATGTTGGCCTCAAGGAAGGTTATTATAATAGTGTTAGTGGCTTTCCTTGATGGTATGGCTTCTTTCCATTTGGTAAAATAATATGTAGAAGTGAGGATCCACATGTGTTGGGCAGAGGAAGGTCGGTGGATTTGACCAATGAAATCAAGACCTCATTGTTGAAAAGGTTCTTTAGCAGAGATTGGCTTTAGGAGTAGGGGTAAAATTTTTTTCTTTCCTTCAAAAATTTGACATTTATGACAGGAGGTTACATATTTCTTTACATCAGAAAACAAAGTAGCCCAATAGAAACTGGCTCTAAGAATTTTGTTAGTAGTTCTTTTCCAGTAAAGATGTCCTCCACAGTCACCTGCATGAAATTCTTGTAACACTTCATCATATTCTTCTTTTAATAAACAGTTGAGAAGAATACCCTCATAATTCCTCCAAAACAAAGCATTATCTACTATGCAAAATCTTAAGGATTTCATTTTTAAAAACCTACCTTTGGTCCTGGATAATTCAGGAGGAGCTTGTATATTTAGTAAAACATATATGATGTCAGCATACCAAGGTGATTCGATAAAGGCCTGGTTGATTGGTGGAGTCGCCATCTCCTCTCCATTATCCATTTCTGAAATAAAATTTATATCTAAGGCCTGACAATTCGATTCATCCATGAGCTTGCCTGAACCTTGGCCTTTTATTAACTTTGTTGGTTTGATTTCTAGGTCATATTCTAATATGGTAGTGATCCACTTCCCTCTCTTTCAATCTGGACCTTCTTAAGTTAGGATGTCCTTGACTACTAAATTAGGGACATAGACTATTATATGAGAATATAAAATGTAAACTCTGAAATCTTTGATAGCTTTGACCAAAGCAAAGACTTGCTTTTGCATTATGTTGTATTTTAAGGGGGCATCTCTAAGGGCTTTTCTTAAAAAGGCAATAGGTTGTTCATAAACTTCATCATTTTTCTGCAGTAAAACTCTAGCAAGTGTATGTTCTGAAGGAAAGGAAAAAAAAATGAAGTCCCTGTCAAAATTTGGACTGATCAAGGCTGGTGCTTTAGTTAAGACTAGCTTAATGTCTTCAAAGGATTTCTTAGCCTCAACAGTCCATTTTAAGGTCGAATCCTTTTTCAACATATTGTTCAATGATCTAATCAATTCTGCTAAGTTAGAATAAATCTCCTAAGAAATGTAATTTTCCCTAAAAAGGCTTGTAATTCCCTAATGCTCCTAGGATGTTGTATATGTAAGATGACTTTTATTCTTGCAGGATATATTTGGATACCATATTTTGAAATTATATGGCCTAATAGCTTTCCCTCTTCTAACCCGAATAAAGATTTCTTGGGATTTAAATAAATTCCATACTTCCTGCATTTGAAGAAAACTTGCCTTAGATGATCTAAGTGTTGATTATCAGATTTTGAGAATACAATGATGTCATCTAAATATATTACTAGGAAGTCGTGAATTTCCTTGGCAAAAGCTATGTTCATGGCTCTTTGGAAAGTGGCCCATGCATTCATCAATCCAAAAGGCATCTTCACATACATGAATGTGCCCTAAGGAGTAGTAAACACAGTTTTGGCCTGATCATCTGGGTGAGATAAAATCTGATAATAACTATAAAACCCATCCAACAATGAGATTCTGGTTGATCCAACTACCCTTTGTAAGATATGATCCATTTTAGGGAGAGGGTAATTGTCTTTGAGTGAAACTTTATTAATATTCTTGAGATCAACACAAAGTCTGATTTCACCAGTTTTCTTCCTTGTTGGCACTAAATTGGAAACCTAATCAGAGAATTTGATCGGTGCTATTATCTTGGCCTCATACATCCTTCGGATTTCCTTTTCAATAGAAGGCAATAGGATGGGATTATTCCTCCTCATCTTTTGTCTGAAAGGTTTCTGGTTTTCTTTTATGGGGATGGTGTGTTGTATGATGCTGGTCTCATAGGACTTGAGGTCGCCATAACCCCAAGAAAAGACATCTTGGAATTCCTTTAATAATTCAAGGTATTTTACTTTTTCGGTAGGAGGTAATGACTTCGAGAGTTTGATTAATTTTGGATTTTCCTTAGTGCCTATATTACACTCCTCAATATCAGATTTTAAGGGTTCCATCTTTGGTTTTCTAGGGACATCATTTGAGTCAAACAAGTCTTCCAAAGGGGTTAATCCTTTAGGTAAAAAGTTGTCTTTGAGATTAATGACTTCAGAGTCCTCGTCAATTGTTTCATCAACCTCAACTTGCTTTAGGTTTTCTACATCTGATTTTGCAAATTTAGTGGGGTGAAATCTATCTATCCTTTCATATTCTATCTCATTAATTTCTATTTCATTTTTAAAATCAGGATCTAATGTTATGTCAGTATCTATATTACTATTTACAAATTCTTCTTCTAAGGTTAAAAAATTATTTATCTGTTGGTCATTAGTAAATACTTGCCAGTTTTTCAAGTTATCTGGGATAGCAGGTTTGTGCCTGACCTCAGCAGTGTACTGATGGTTAGGTTGAAAAGGTAACTTACAAGTGCTGGAAAACATTGCTAAACTATGGGCCTGCATATTATGTTTCCTTGGGATGACTGCAAGCTTAGTTTCTAGGAAAGTATTCATTATTTCTACAATTGTTCCTCTATAAAAACTTAACCTAGGATTTTTGGTCATATATACAACATTAGTTTGTTTTATAACCAACTCAAAGTCACCCATAATAGAAATTCTTTTGGCTGCTAAATTCCTAACTAGTTTGAGACCTAAAATCAGGGCTTCATACTCAGCCATGTTGTTATTGCATTTGAAATTCAGCCTGTAAGCATGGCCCTCTGAGTGATCATTCTCTAGATTGTATATCCACACTCCTGCTCCTGCTCCTAGCTTATTGCTGATCCATCAAATTCAAGGTGCCATGATATCTCATGTTCATAATTATCACTATCTGGGGGAACAAAATTTTGTTTGTTTGAAGTGTTTTGATCATTCTTTTCATTGGAAAGCTCTTGAGTTTGGATAGTTTCATTTTTGGCTATAACTGCAATTTATTTTGGTTCTGAAACAATGCTATTTGAAGTAGTTTGTTGTGTTTGTTCAACATTATACAAAAAAAAACAATCAATGTCAAAATGCATGGAGTAGATAGGGAATTTTTGAGGCCTATCCTAGCTACTCACTACATATTTCATTAGGATTTCTTTGTACAACTTTTTGGGTTGTCTGAAAATTGAGATTGTGGCATATGACATGTCAAGTTGTAAAGGTCATTGGAGTTTAGCTCTCCATGATCTAGACAATAACATGCCATATTTAGGTGGGATGTCAGCGACTACTATATCGATGAGAATGCTCTTAGCAGGATATTGTACTAAGCTGACACACAGGTCTTTGATTAACCCTAGACACTTTACTTGTCTTGAGTCAAATGAAAATAAGTCCTTGTATAGTCTTGTTATGTCTAAGTTTAATTTTTCCATAACTGATTTGGGCATTAAATTGTGTGAGGCCCCAAAATCTAACATTGCATTGTACAGGATTTTATCATGAATGCTAAGGCTAATATAAAAATGTGGTATCCCTCCTTCTAGTGGCTTGTCATTAACATCAGGACCAAATATAAGCTCAGGCCGACCATCAAACAAGTTGACAGAATATTCATTCCCAACAATGTTTAAGGTTTGGTTTATTTGAGACTTATAGGTTTCACTTTTAATCAGCTCTGTTAAGGGAACTGAAATTTTTAGTTTAGCTACCTCTGCTCCCAAATTGAAAGGCAAAGGAACTTTTTCTGTTTGAGTTCTTGGAATTTTCATAGCAGGAGTTGGAGTAGGTTGCTCGTCTTTTTTTGTATTTAAGGTATTTTTATGTGGATTTTCTAATATGGTGCTTGGAGATTTTTCCACTATCTCCTTGGAGGGGATTGAAGTGGATGGTTGATCATTAGGGGGTTGGTCATGGGTTATATCTACCGGGAGGGTTTTGATTTGGTCTAGGAAGAATTTGGAGAGTTTTAGTAACTGGAACTGTTTTTATTTTCTTGGTATGATTTGGCACTGTTTTCTTGGTTTGGTCAGGAGTATCAGTATTCTTTTTACTCCTCAAGTTGTATTGTTTGTGTACTTAAAAGGTGGCATAATCATATCCTTGTTTATAATCAAATGATTCTCCAGATTGGGTCTGCAATTGCTGCGTCATATGCATTTCCTACTCATATTGGGTCAAGAAGACAGTTTCCTCATCATCTAATCCCATAAAGTTAATGTGTGTGTCTTATCCAGGGTCATCTGAATGTGATGTTTCAACATAGTTTTCTTGAAAGGGAGGCCTAATATTCTGATCAGGTCCATTATTTCCAGTATTTTGATTCTGATTCATTCTAAAGTTTGGGTTTCTCACTGGAGGTGCCTGTTGATTATTCCATTGAGGTTTCCTTTCAATGTTCTCTATCATATCCATCAGTTTTTCCATACCCTTGGCTCGGACATCTATTTTAAGGTCAAAGGGTGAGGCTTCATCTTTGGCAGATCCTCTTCTTTCATTCCTAACCCTAGCTTTTTTTGCTAGCAAGTTGGCTTCTACACTAACTGCTACACTCTGCATGTCTTGTAAGGTTGGGGGATTTCTCTCTCTGAGTTGGAATGCTATATCAGTATCAAACCCATTAGGAAATTTTATCAGTGCTAAGTTAGGTGGGGGCCTAAGATTGACCGGTATTGCATTATATATATTGTTAAATCTGGTATAGTAATCCTGGACTGTTTCATTTGGTCCTCTTTTAATGTTTTCATATTCTGAAAGGATCTGTAGAGGGTTCTTTTTCTTTCCCATCTATTTAAAAATTGTTGATAAAATATATCTAGACTATCTATACTACTAGCAGGTAAAGCTCTAAACCATTTCCTAACATCACCAGCTAGAGTCTGAGCAAAAAGTCTCATTTAAACATCTCCAATATCAATTTTGTGCAATTCAAAGTAGTTTATCATTTTGTTTACATGATGTTGTGCTATATAAGGTCATATGCCATCAAATTGGACAATTTTGTTTTGCTAGTCTTGTGGCATGGCACCTGGTGGGGCAAGTAACACAAGAGGAACATATCTATTTTCCATTGCTCTAAGTTGCACAGGGCTAAGAAGTGGGGTTGGGGTACTAGAAGATGATACAATAGTTGATGGAGAACTAGGAGTAATAGGTGATTGATGGGTAATGGTAGGTTGGTAAGGAAGTGAAGGTATACATGGAGGTGAGGAATGAACTTCAGAGGTGGAAGGGAATAATGGTGAACTAAGGGTAGTTGAAATCGGTTCAGAAAGCTCCGGGATATTAGCAGTAGTAAGGGATGATTGAGGGGAATTTAGAATATACTCATCAATTGACTGGTTTTCCTTTTGGACTTCGAGATCTGCAATAAACTTCGGATCCAGAACTCTGTCATCAAGTGCACTTTCAGACCTAGTTCTAAATAGGGAAAGTTCAAATGACTCATCAAAGGGGAGGTCTTCTAAAAACAACCACTCATCAGGGCATGAATTTGATTTGATTGAAGGTCTTGGACTGATTGAACTCTCTTACCTTTTGGATCTTCTCAAAATCAGGTTGGGATTATCCACTACTGGGGCAGGGTTTGGATTTGGATTAGCCCTAGTATAGTGAGTTCTCCTTGAAGCCAAAATTTCAAGCTTTTCTAATCACTTTCTTTTTGTGAAATTTTGTAAATAACTTCTAATAAACCCTTCAAGAGGCTTGAAACAAATATTTGAAATTTTCTCAAAGGTTTATCAAGACTGAGGATTTGAGTCCCCCGTGGAGCCACCACAATGTTATCACTCAGAATTTTCCTTAGAAGTAATCAGAAGAAGGAAGCATCTGAGATAACCACAAACCAATCTTTTAGGCTTGGGCTCTAGCCAACCTAAGTCCAGAGAGGGCACTCTCTATATAATTTAGCTTTGTTTTTATGGGATTTTAGGCTAGTTCTTAATGTTCGTTGGGGTTTTGGTTTTGAATTGATGGTTGGGTGGTGGAATTCTTGCAGCAGATGGAGGGAACTAGGTATTCAAGCCATTGGACTATGGAGTCAAAAAATGGATAGCATAACTGGATCAGATCATTAAAGGGAATTTTCACAGGGCAGGCGCGCAAAGCAACATGCAAATCTTTAGGCCTAATGGGTGAAATAATTCTAACCAAGGTGAAAGGGCACTTAAGAATCCTTGGACCAGGATCAAAATGAAGAACAAAGGATGATCATGAACAAAGGGAAATTAAGAATCCTTTGCTATAGACTAGAGAAAAAACTACGAAGGCTAAGGAGCATTTAAGAATTCACAAGCTAAGATAGTTTAGGAGAAAACATTCATAATGTAAAATAGCCAAGATATAGTGCATTCAAGAAATTCCTGAAATATCATTCGTTGTTATACAGTTAGATTTTAGAAATTTACACAAAATATTATGGAAAAAGCACAAGGAAAAACAACATTGAACATAGGAGAATACTTATTTGTATTTCGCTTTACACAAGAATCCCGTAAAATATTTGATCTTTATTCCTTGATCCAGCAAGCCAATCCAGTCATTGATACAACATAATTTTGATTTGAGAGAAAAAGTCTATAGAAATGTCTTGGAATCCACCCTACATACTTTGAAATGTGAAGTATTTATACAAAAAATAATTACAAAATATCTCATAACAATTTGAGATTTAATATAGAGAATAAAATATCTTCATGCATGAAGATAGAGACAGATGTAGAACTGCTTCTTGCTGTCCCTTTTATTGTGGTGTTGATGGCTATTTTTTTGAGTTTTGAGCCCTTTAAGGTGGCTGATAGTTGTGGTATTTCTATGCTGGAATCTTCTTTACTTTGATCTTTCACTGATACTCTTTGACTCTGTTACTCTTTGACCCTGCTGATCTGTCTTTTACCTGTTTCACCTGACTGCCTTCAGATTTACTATGGTAACTTTCTGATGTAAAACTTTTTCATAATAAATATGTCATTTCCCCCACCATTCTGCCTCAGGCAATCTCACTTTCAACATTCTTTTGTAAATTTCATCTGCCTCTATGTATTTTGCAAAATTGGGCTTGGTGAGAAAAAAATGTTTCACCTCATGTTCTAGGAAAAACAGGTTATCCAATGTATCATATAATACCTTGCCTATTGATAGGGCTTTAATGGCCAAAGAGATGGCTTGTTCCTTGGCCAATCTCCTGAGTCTATCACTATAGTCCAATTGGGTCATGAGTTTGTCATTGATGACCGTAGGACTGGGAAGACCTTTGTCCCTCAAAATTTGAAATTTAGCCATAAACTTGTCAATGGCTACCTGCATGTTGTGGCACTTCTCTTCTAAGTTGAGGATGAGGTTTCTTTTGGAAAGAACCTTTCTAACCTAGGACGGCTTCAGTCCTATCCTCTATGTTAAGCTCTTGGAGTTAATATTTGTTCTTGCTATTTAGGAAGTGGATGAGTCGATTCACATCCTCTGGTTTATCTCCCAATTCTTCCTTCACTTTTTGGATAGCTTCAGTGGCTATCTTCACCAATTCTGTTTGCTCAAATATAACTTGGATTGATTACCAAATATCATTGACAGGGTCAATGATATTGGCCCAGAGAATCTCTTTAGTCTATTCTAGTGGCTTCTGCAGTGTCAAATCTTTCTCCAGGACTTTGATTTTCTCACCCGTTCTTTGTGTTTTCTATGATTCTTCTCTTTGCTGAATTTGGGCATGTTTGCAATCAGTTTCCAAAGTTGCCACTTTCTCCTTTAATATTTCGAGCTTTGTAGCCTGGATGGACATCTCCTCTATGGATTTTACCATTTTTGGTGCTTTCTTAGTTGATGTACTTGCTGCTATAGTGGACTCAGTTGTAATTGGCACTAATGTGGCAAGTGGAGCTATAGGTGCCAATGATGCTGCCATTGTGGAAGGAACTGCTGTTGACACTGCGGGGATGACATTTCTGGAAGTTTGGGCCAAGCCACTTTGCTTTGATTAAATTAAAGTTTCCAACTCCTTCTCTGTCTCCTTGAGTTGATCATTTAGCTTCAGGACCAAGTCCATGAGCTCTTCATGTCCTTGTTGTGCCTCTAGGACTTCCTTTGTCTGTGGATGATGCAACTGGGGTACATTTAGCTGCTTCTTGAGTGCAACAATGTCATCATTCTTCTTCTTAATCAGTTGTTCTGCAACTTTTACATATTTGGGATCATGTCCCAACTCAATCACTAAGTCCTCTAAGGACTTGATTCTAGTATCTTTGGCCTGTGAGGAGGCCTTCTCCAACTGGAACTGTGCTGATATATTGTTAAGAGAGTTTTGCAGTTGGTGGGAAACAATGGCTTTCCCTGTTAAGGTGGAGTATATCATCTCCCCTGTTTGCTTGTGTAGCTCAATCTGGTCAATGGGATGAATATCCCTTGCCAGTACTTCAAAATCTACCCTCTTAAAATCTGTTGTTGTCCTTGGCTACTGAGTGGTTGGCTTGATGAAGGTCATCTGCATTTTCCCCTCTTTGACATCAAAGGCTGACATAAGCCTTGTTTGATTGGTAGGGGTCATCTTCAGATACTATGCATAGGTTTGGGCTTTCAGCCTCTCATTTCTAGCCTTTATTTCTTTGTATCTCTCCTTAATATCTTGGTCTTTATCTGCTGACATTTTGAAAGAGGATAACTCAACACTTTTCTGCCTTTCCAACATTTGAGTGTGTGATGTGGAAGGTTCTAGGATGCCTCCAGATGGAGTGGAAAGCCTGGTCCTATCTCTTTCTGTGCATGTAACCTCCATTGTCTCCTTTGTATATTCCTTTTCAGAGACACGGTTCACTCTTTGTCTCTTATCATGGCTTGTCTCTACATGGTCTTTTGATGTTTCTCTTTTTGAAATAGTGGTCCCTTCCCTATTTCTCTTGAGGCCTTTCTCCTCATTTAGAGGGGTTTGTAGAACTGGAGGGGTACTTATGGTGGTTTTTGGTTTATCTTATTTCTCTGGTACGTCTGTTTGATCTGGCACTTCTAACAAGTCTGGTACTTTTGATCCATCTGGCACTTGTGATTCTTCTGGTACTTGCGATTCTTCAGGCACCTACAGAAAATAACCCTCATCAAGTTGTTTCTCTAGGTGAATGGGCGCATTATCAATGTCTACTTTGGAGTTGTCCAGATCTACTAAGGTCCCTTCTACCCATTATGATTAGTTGTCAAAGGCTTCAATTTCAGGAATGAGGTGATGAATGAAAGGTCCTAGCTTGACCTTTTGTCTCTTTTTGGTTATGAATTCCAAAGGATCATATCTCCATACAAAACTTCTTTGGAATTTCATGCTCTGCAATATTAAATCTGCTTCTCGGCTTTCTTCCCTAGAGCTACATATGAAGGGGCCTAGTTGGTCCTTTATTTTGAAGTTAGCCTTCTTCTTGGCATTGACAAAGTTTGCTTCATCTACACTGATAATATTCCTATAGTACTCTAAAGAAAATAACCACATTGGGAGGTATTTGGGGAGTTTGTATGGTGCCAGCATGCAACCATAGATTCTGATCTCGGTATGGTTTTGGTACAAGTACCAATCACCTACCTTGGATTGTTTTGACAATTGTAGGACCCATTTTATGTCTGAACTGATTCTTGGAGGAGGGCTTCCTATCAACATTTTCACAATTGGATGCACAAATAGGTCAATAATGTCAGCATATGAATATCGGGAGTGATATTTGTGGACTAATGGAGTCTAGAAAATGACTTATCTAGGCTAACCTTTTGTGTCAAGATTTTACAGGGTGAATGGAAACTTCTCTAACTAGAAACATAGAAAGAGATGGTACAAAACAGAGGAGTATTTGAAGACTCTCTCATTGCTCATTATGAGAAACGGGTCATGCATCCTATCAGCTATAAATTTGGCATAGTCATTGATAACAACAGGAGGCTGCCCTGGAGTGTAGATGGACATGAAAGCTAGGATAATTTCATCAATATATTCACTGGTGGTATAACCTAGGACACTAGATATCATGGCTACAATGTCCTGACCAAATGGGGAAAAATGGCAGTTACATATGGAGGAGGATCCCTTGGGATATGTCTTTCTTCTCTGATATATATTTGGAAAATCTCAGCCAATTTTGGAGTGGTAAGTTTGGGGAACTAGTCTGATAAGCTTCCAATTGAAAGAGCAGTCAAGTTTTTCCTTGGTTGAAGTTGTAGCATCTCATTGATAGATTCAGCAGTGATGGTGAAAAGTATGGTTCGGTTAGGGGACATCACTACTCTTCGACTAGGAGTATAATTGGCATGACAGTAGTGGACAATTTATGGGAAAATGTGGACTTCTAGGAACTAGTACTTGGGTAAATTGGACTCCCAAAGACAATTTCATCAGCATGGTTAGGGTATCTATCCCTGTTTTGACAGTGCACTTTGAGCGGGGATTCTAGGACAAAGGTGTCATTTATCTGGAAATCCTTATCAGCTAAGGGAAGGTGGTCTAGGTCTAGATGGGGAGTGGTGACAGGCCTTACCTCCATGGAAATTGGGGCAGCCATTCTCAGTTCTTGTGGATTTGAGAGTAGGGGAGGTAATTTGTAGTTTTTAGGGAAATGGTGGTTTAACACTAAGTATGTTTGAGTGCTTTGAGTTTCTTTAATTAATTTCTATTTTAACTAAGAAAAATCAGTAACTAGTTTTGAAATTGATAGGGTTTTTCAGTGAATTTGGATTGAATACCTGGAATTTAAGGAAAACTAGCTCTGAACAAGGCGACTGGCAACTGTGAACGGTCGAAAAGGCTCTGTGTAGGCTGGAAAGTGAATTGGGTGCTCTGTGGCATATTTAGGGTGAAATTGGATGTAGGTTGACAAATTTGACGTTCGCAGGTGCATGAATGGAGGTTTACAGTTGAAAAAACAACAAAAAAAAATGATTTGGGGCTTTTTGGCTTTATGCGCGAAAGTCAAATTTGGCGGGTACAAGTGAACAATGGTCATTTTGTCCTGTAGGGGTTGAACAGTAACCATTTTTTCATGTAGCAGGTGAGTGGTAAATGGTTTCCACTACACCGCTTTTGGGCGCTTGGTGGTATTGGGGGGAGGGTGCTCGATTCCATACGTTGAACGACATGTAGCATCAGGGGGCCGATGGAAAATAACTTTATCGGGTGGGTATTGTATGGACGTTAAGTCTGCTCGATATGGATAAGGGCCGTCGGATGTGAAGGGAGATGATCGCACGATGATTGGGCGGGGAAGCTGCACGGAGGCTAAAGGGGGGCCCGATGAGTGATTAAGTGCGGTGGTATTTTGGTTAATGATGGATTAGGGCGGGGTTAAGGTGTCGGGGTTATTAGTGGAGCAATTAATTGGGTTTTTTCCTAACTTAATCGCAGATCAATTAGTTAGAGGGTTTTCGGGGTTTGGGTGACATTATAGTTTATATTTAAACTAAGGGTAGGGTTAATTTATATGTAGGAGTTAAATATATACGGGGAAGTGGGTTTTTATCAGGATTTAATAAATAAAATTAGTAATTAAAAAACTAGCGGAAAGGGGACACCACACACTAAGTAAATGATTTTTCATGTTTTAATGCTTTTCCGATATTAACATAAATACTTAGGATGAGGTGTTTTGTGGGTTTTTTGGGAAAAGGTGGTTTTACATGGGGGTGATGGCTTTTCCTAGGTAAATAGTGTTTAACCTTAGAAAAAGGGGTTTTATTAGGGAAATGAGAGGAAATAAAGGGGGATAAATGAAATGAAGTGGGGGATGAATTTTTATGAGGTGGTTTTAGTACTTATTGCCTATAAGTCATTGAGTCAAGGGTCTGGTCCCACCAAATGTCAGAGAAATGCTCTAAGCCTCTTTGACTTAAAGATTTTGGTACTTTGAGCTTTATTTGTAGGAAATTAGTAAAGTGAAAGGATGAAATGGATGGGGGAAGTTAATTAATTGACTTTGTAAACCTTATGCACGCTTAATTTCCCACTCACGTTTGGAACTTTTATGATGAGAATGATAAATATGCTTTTTGTCTAAAGAATCATCATAACTTCTGCAACCTTTCTTCTACTTACCCATCTACTCATCCTATCATTTTTACTTCTCTTTATTAGGGTGCATTTGAGGTAGAAAACCCTTATCAAACATCTTTATTTTCTTTACAATAGAGATCTGACTAAATCTAACCTTATTACATCCAAGGGCTCAGATTAAACAGTTGAGCTCCTTTTATTAACTCTACCTATCTAATTATCTGCCAAGGTTACACTGTTTGGCCATATTTTATTCTTTATCTATAGACATGAAATTGAAAACATGGCATAATCAAGATTAAATAGTTTGATTACCATGGATTGTGGCATAAATAAAAAGCTGCACACAATCATTTTATTCTACATAAAAGTAAAATGGGAGTGGCATTTTGGCTTGAACAATTTCATGGTCTTTTTCTTTTCTTGGGGTTCATATTTTTTCATCTTTTTTGACCTTTTTGTTATTTTTGTCCTTTTACTATTCTTTTAGGATATACCCTCTTTACATTTCTTGATTTTTTGAATATGGAAAACATTTGGAGAAAGCAAAGGTATGTACATATGACAATGTTTAAACACAGTCATTCAAAAATTATGGCTCCTATTTGTATAGGAACCTAACAACTCCCATAATGTCCCATTAATTCTCAACAACCAGATCTTGAAAGAATATAGCATGCTAGCCATAGCCCTGCCATAGCCCTGTAGTCTCCATAATTTCCCATTAATTATCAACAACCAGATCTTGAAAGAATATAGCATGCTAGCCATAGCCCTGCCATAGCCCTGTAGTCCATAGGTACAAAGCAATCCGACTGGATCACCGATGTGGATCACCTATGTGTAATATGTACATTATGATTAGATTTTTGTAAACTCAACCTTAGTTATAATAAATAATTTTGGGGATTTGTAAATTCCGGTACAATAGATTTTTACGGTTTGGATTTTTAATTAAACATCAAAATTATGGGACCCCAACCTATTTTAGACATCAGATTTAACATGCACAAATTTTCACCAACCATAAAATACGTGCTGAAACTTAAAATACATCCTGTAGGACATCAATTTCTAGGCCTGGCTCTACCCCAGTGGAAGGAATCTAGGTCTTATAAAGTTTTCATAGCTTTTATCAGAGTTGGCATAGCTTGAGCATGTATAAAAGTTGGCATAACATTTCCACTGGTTGGTATTGCATTTCTATTGCTTGGCATTGCATTTCTACTGGTTTATGTGGCGGTTGCTACTGGCTGGTGTAGCGTGTTCATGGAAGCCAATCGATGTATGACAGATCATAGCTTGATCTTCCCAATCAAATTAGTAAGAAGCTAATAGATCTAAGTTTGCAGGTAATGATTGGATGCAAGATGCAACTTCATATTGTTGCATGATTTGATTAAATTAAATGAAAGATGGGAGCGACTTCCCATGGCAAGCCTTATTTGCTATGCTATAAAGCCATAAATGCGTGGGGCAGTATATGCCCACCTTCGGATAATGGACTTGTTTCGATCTAATGGTCAGCATATACTGCCCCCGTGCATTTATGGCTCTATATCATAACAAATAAGTCTCGCCACTTCATACTATGACCTGTGGAAAACAAGGAATTTTCCAGTAAAATGTGGAAATAAACAACTAATTACATTACATATAAATATAAATAAAATAATTAGTAAAAAATATAAAATTAATAGATTAAAGTTATACTTTAGTTTATTCGAAAATATTTCATAATTTAACTAAATTAATATCAAATCAATCATTTACCTATTGTGTTATCTGATAATAATCATACACAACTATAAACAATCATATTTATAACGTTTACAGGCGACACTACTTCAAAGTACATGTCCACACCTTCATCAACTATAAAGTTGTAATGGAGAAATATGCAATATTTATTTATCGTAAAAATACATTTCATAATGATTTATTTCACTTTCAGAGACAAAATTCTATAATTTTAAGAAATGCAAGTAGACAGGGTACATTTCCATTGAACCCCATTGGAGGCTTAAGTAATGCAATGGATGCATAGACAAGTCAAGGCGGGTCCAGTGTCTGGGACGAGCATGACAACATATAGATTTAACCTATTGAATGACAATATTTCAGAACAATCAAATCCTTGCTCAGAGTGTTTACAGATCACATTGCTTCACACCTTTGGTGTCAACTATAAACTTAGAGAAACATGTTGACTTTTCATAGTTTAATATTTTTTTTCAAGATATATGTTTTTTTGAAATTTAGGATCATTATATATAGAGTGATGCTAACATTCATGTTTATATATTGAAATAATAAAAAAAAAATATATATACTAGTCTAATTATATAAATTAAATAGTTGATAAATGGTAGAAGACTATGTAGTGGATTTGATTATCTTCATATGGCACTACTTTGCACGAAAGTAAACTACAAAAGACAGAAAAAAAAAATTAGTCCCAAGTTTAGAAAGTTGAGGGAGCCTTGAAGTGATGTCACCACCATTAATTTTAATCATCACATAGGATTTTTGGGTGCACTTTAAAAGGTTGGGGCCCACCCCTTATTAAAATTCAGATAGGGTGAGGCCATAAATTGACTTCTCTACCCTCGATTCCAATAAGATCACTTGGTGTGTTTTTAAAGCTAGTCGACATTTGACCCTAGGTGAAATTTATTAAATTTTTTGAAGGCTTCTATTCCCACCATGTGTCAAATGTCCATGGACCTGTACCCATAGTAAACAAGGGCATAAACCACAAATATAGAAGATAAACAATTGTTGACGTTGTTGATGGTGTGAAGTAAAGGAGAAAAGGTCTAACCTGAAAACTATTAGTTGGTGAGCACAAAGAGTAGTGAGGGTAATATAGGCAATGCATCTTCATATATGGTTGTAGCTATTACAAGTACAAAGTGAAGAAAAGAAATAGAGGAGCAATTTAACAACACTAATTAGGGATCAATTTTCCAAATAGGTGAGTTCCTACTACACTTTAGGGACATGTTCCTTTAGTGGGTCAAATCTTGTAAAATTTGATTCCTCCTACAAATGAGTGCTTGCATACTTTGTAACTTTAGGAGGATTCATACTATAATCATTTAAAGAAAAGAACTATATGTGGTTGTTTCCTTTTATGAGTTTTCACGTTAATTTGTGGTGTTCTATGTGATCATTTAATTATGTCATGATTTTTTGTTTATTTCTTAAATGTATAAGAAATAAAAATTGAAGTGAAAATTATTTTGGGAAAATAGGAGTATTGATTCACCCTCCCCTTTCTCTGAATAACCAACAAATGTGTATTAGAGCTATGTTCCTTTAGTAACAACCTAATTTCTAGAAGGAAGATCTTACACAAAATGGCAAGTTGGGATGATTTTTTCTTAAGAAGACATCCACTATTCAATGGGACAAACTTAACGTTTTAGAAAATAAAAATGAAAAAATATATGATGTCACTTGGAATGGATACTATACAAATTTTGGTAAATCGGTATCATAACCAAGAAACTCCTCCAACAGATGAGGCTCCTAAGAAAAGGTATGAAATAAATGCTAACGCTATGCATGGAATTTTGCGTTGACTTCCACCATCAGAATTTGTCAAAATAATGCAACATGTGACAACCAAAGAAATGTGGGGTAAACTTATAAATACTTATGGAGGGGACGCAAAAGTCAAAAATGAAAAACTACAAACATACATTTTACAAGGTGAGAATATAAAAATGAATGAGGATGAAAGTATATGTAGTTCCTTTCTCAAAATGGATGAGATTGTAAACAAAATGAAAAAACTAGGTGATAAAATTAATGATGCTACTATAGTCCAAAAGGTGGTAAGATGGCTTTCTTCTATATTTCATGCCAATGTCTCAACAATAGAATATACAACTTTGTGGAATACTTAAACCCTATAAGATGGTAACGAAGAAGAATCAACAAGAACTCAAATAAGTTGCTTTTAAGCTATCAAGCAAGTCAAAACAATATCAAGACCAAGGCGTCTCTAGCCATGTAAGGAAAAATAATGTAGAAGCAAGTTGTTATCTTCCTATTAGCAATATAGAAATGAAGAATTTACCAAAATATGGAAAAGCAAAAAGACTATACACCCAAAAGAGTGTGGATTGTTTTTATATGCAAAGAATCAAGGAAATCATTGCCATATTGATAGTCTATGCTCAAAACAAATCATAGGTGATAGAAGTACATTTATATCATTCGATGAAGAGAGAGGTGCAAATGGTATGGTAATAATGTATGAGCACAAATACTAGGAAGGGACATTTGTATTAGAAAAGGGAGCTACTAAGGCTCAAAATGTGTTGTATGTAGATGGTCTTAAGCATATCCTTTCAAGTGTAAGTTATATGCGTGACCAAGGACATGAGGAAACTGCAGGTCAAATGGGTGTGTAGCCAATGTGTTTGACACAAGAGAAACTATAACTAAAGTAGTTAGAACTCCAAGTAATTTATATGTGCTAGAAGGAGAAAAATAAAGTTACTATTTGGGTAAAAATGAAGAGAGTTTGTTGTGGTACAAGATATTAGGGAACCTCACTTTTTAGTAGTTGGTTAAATTAGGTGAAATGGTGCTATCAAAGACATGCAAAAGATCATCAAACTTGAAAATAATGTCTACAAGTCATGTCAATTTGGAAAACGAATAAGACTTGAGTTCAAAGAAAAGGAACACTCTATAGAAATTCCATTAGAATTGATGTATACAGACATACATGGGCCCATAAGAAAGAGGTATCCATGATAATATTTATGTTGTTGAATGCGTTGGTTTAGTTTGTTGAAATATAAATATGAATCTTTTGAAAAATTCAAAATATTCAAAGCACTAGTTGAAAAAAAAATGTATGCTAGATTAAGTTCCTAAGATAAAAGAGAGGAGGAGAGTACACATATTATGAGTTTTATTATTTCTATGAACAACATGGGATCAAGAGACAATTCTCAATAGCTAAATCTTATAAAAAAAGTGGGGTAGTTGAAAGAATGAACATGACAATCTAGGAAATGGCCCAAGCTATGAACAATGAATCAAAGGTGCCACATACTGTATGGGGAGAGGTTGTTCAAACATCACCTAACATTTTCAACAAGGTTGTGATATCCCTTCACTTGGAGTTTATGTTGTAAATTTGTATATAAGGTTAAGTATGGTTGTGATTTAATTTAAAAGAATTATTTGGAAAGAGCTTATTAGTGTGATAAAATTGATAAAGGTTAAATGCAAATTTGTAATTGTTATTATGTTGTTAATAAAAGTAAAGAGTATGGAAATTAGCACAGAAGCTATACATGGATGAAAGAGGTAAAGGATTCAAGTTAATGATGGTTGTTAATTATCAATTCATTAACTCCTAGGCATATAATATGAATGACGATCAATTATGATAGTGGATATCACTCATCCATAACCTCCCTAAGATACATGATGCTATCTTTGGGAATGGGAAGTAGAGATCATAAATGAGCTATTAATTACTTGTCACACGTTGGGTGTGGTGGAGGCAGTTACCAAGTACCAAATGATTGGTAAGGGGTAATTACCTTTTTCTTTTTGTTGAGGAAAGGTATGCAATGTTGAACTATTGATGGAAATAGAAAGTACAAAAAAAAAAATTGTAAACCTATGCTTAAGGGGATACTTTGGAGGACAAAGTTTCAAAGGTTGGGTGAAGCTAGTGAGCTCCAATATATTGATTTTAGATTTTAGATTGTACCATAATTTAACAAAATATTATAATTTTAAACAAAATATTATAATTTTATTTATTAAATAAATAAAATAGAAATTTATTTCATTTGAAAAATATAGTTATTTTAACTAATACAAATATATAATTTAAATGCTTAGTAAAATAAACTCTTATATTATCACACATCTTATATTGCCAATTTTTTTTGGAAATTCAAAATCCCATGGACTCTCATATTGTAAAAAATTTAGAAATCATAAAAATCATAAAAATTAATCAAATCATAAATTTATTTTAAAATATTATTATTAATTATAAAAAGACTTAATCTATAAGTTAAACAAATTTAAAAAAACATGTAACAGGACTTTAACTATGGAGATTCATCCTTACTTTACCATGGAGATTCTAAACTTATATATAGGCTTTCTTGCAATAGCCTGGGCCAATATTATGGCTTACCAATTTACTAAATGCTAAAAGAACATAATTCATTTTCATATGATGTGTGACTACGACTAAAAACTATTTAGATTCATCTCAACTCCAGAGCTATTAAGCACCGAGAGGAATCAAACCTCTCACGGTGCAAACCTCCTTTTTAAACTTCAGGAAAGGTTTGCACCTCTAAAGATTTGATTCCTCTCATAGTTAAGACACATCTAATCTAGTTTAATTATTAATAATTAATAATACAATTAATAATTTATTTTATTTTATTTTATTTTGATTTTAATTAATTTAAGTGCCTCACAATCTTTTAATTTATAATTATAATTATTAATTTGATTATTTTTTTTTTCCTTTTATATAATTTGATTGAGTAAAAATATTTGCATTACATAATATTATAACTTTTTTTGATATTGAATTAGAGAGAGCTTTCTTGCCCCAAAGTATTTTAAAATATTTTATAAAAACTACATTTTACTATCTATCTAATAATTATTAATAAATAAATTAAAATTCTAAGAAATTCTTCTAAATAAACACCACTTAAAAATTAAATTCATCTATTTACGAATTTATTTAATTAAATAAAACTTTATACTAGCGCATATATATAACCAATCAAAATTAAAACTAATTTTATGTCTGTCTCTTCCTAAATTAACCCATCTCCAATATCCATGTGTTAACTGATATCTTCATTTCTAGATCTCAAATTTTGCAGTGGATTGACTGTTTTGGCCTTTTTGGTTTTATTTATTAAAAATCTCCTGCCTGCGTTCACCATGTTTTATTTATTAAAAATCTCCGGCTTGCGTTCACCCTGTTTTGGAAAGGGAGAGGTAGGAGGAGGGTGTGGAAAAATAAATGTCATATAATGATGGGTTGCGTATAATGTGATTGCATATGACAACAAAAATATATTCTTAGGTATTGATGATGCATTGTTGCTTTGATATTCATGATGTAATGTTGATTGGGTATTGGTGATGTATTGTTGCTGATTGGGTATTGGTGATGTATTGTTGCATATGACATACCGAAAATATATTTATGTATGGATGATGCATTGTTGCTTAGGTATGGATGACGCATTGTTGCTTTGGTATTCATGATGTATTGTGTTTTGCTTTGATGTTATAGTAGTTGGCAATACAATAATATTTATTAATGGGAAAGAAACGACAAAAATTATCTAATTAAAAATTAGATAGATGTTATTTAATAATTTTGCACAATTCAAATTATTCATTCACATTATTCCTTTTGGGTTAAATACAATTTAATTAATATAGAATAAAATAAAATAGAAAATAGAAAAAAATTAAGCATCCCACAATCTAAATTAAAATTTTAAATATATGAAATAGGTAATGATGTCAACAATTATAATGTCAAACTCCTATTAATTGGGACATTTGTAAGATGTTAGTGTGTTGGTGTAATAAGAGAATCAAGTATGTAAATAACATAATATATAAGATATGGTATGTTATAGTTTCAAAGAGTTTATCACATATTACTTAATACGTATTTGGAAGTACGATCACTATATATTTAATCCAATATTTGGAATCCATTGTATTATAATTCTGAGACATGAAACTACAAATTTATTCAATCATGGTCATGTTATAATGTAGCAATTATTCTAGTACATGATGCAATAATATATTTTCCAATATGAATTTTGCAACTTGAGGCACATGTTAGATCAAAGTACCCAATGCTTCACAATGTTCACATTAATAACTAAAATGTCATGGGCTATCCAACTTGTTATTCATAGTGTAATCTTGCATATGCCTTATTTCTTTATTTAAAATTCATTTTTTTCTCGATGTCTTCCATGAGTGTCAACATGTTTTCGTCAACATTCATGAATGTGAGTTGTCACACATTCATACTATTATAATTTATATACTATGAAGTATAAGAACATCAATAATTGGGACGATTACAATATCAAGAGATAGAAGAGAGTACTCCAACCATAGATTGTTTTGCATTGCTTGACATTAGTACTCGAAAAACCCTTAAGATAAATGAATATATTGAAAGTAAAATAGCAACAATGTTGATTGATTTTGGTAGTGTCCATAAGTTCATTAATTCCAAACTAAAAAAACTTCTTCATTGTTTTATATTTCCCACACCAAAGTATCATGCAGTGATTACAAATTTTGTTAGGCCCCTATACTACTAGTGTAACCCCTTATTGTTATTAGTACAACCCCCTTATTATATTCTTATACCCATGTACTCCCCATATTGTTACCATTGTGCCCCATAGAAGCCCACTATTGTTATTATTGTGCCCTTACATTATTATTTTTATGTCGGCTCTGATTATATTATGACCCCTTAGACTCCTATATATAGAAAGGAGGTCTTTTCATTTGTATCATCAAAGAATTGTTCATTTATGTAATGTAAAGGAGGTTGCCCCCTCCAAGAGGTTAAATTCTAAGGCGTTCATCTATCTTTTCTATCTTTTTGTGAGCTGGTTTCATAACATTTGGTATCAGAGCTTTGAATTCTAGGGTTTCGCTGCTCCAAACAGGTCATTGTGGCATTTTCACTATAACTTTTTTCTGCGACATTTTAGATGCTAAAAAAGAACCCATTTGGGCCGAAATAGTTATGAACCTCGGGTCTGAATTTCAAATATTTTCACGCTATATTTGCAGAGATATGATCTAAGGAAGTTGGCCTTTTTGCAGACTCCCGAATTACATTCCAAACAGGTGACTTGGGGAAAATAGTCATAACTCGTGTTTTGAGCATTAGATTGAAATTTCATAAAAGGTTACAGAAGATCCCAATTCAAACTATATTGCCAGAACTTGAAGAGGAAGGAAAAATCATATTGGAACCTGGAGCAGTCACAGAAGCAAGAACCTAATAGCTACGAAATCGATCAATTTTAGAGTATCTCATTAAGTGGATGAAATTACCTGCTGAAGATTCCACATGGGAGGACAAGAATTTTATACAAAAGCATCAAGAACTACTCAAGCATTGAGGACAACACTTTTTGAAGGAGAGGGGCATGTTAGGCCCCTATACTACTAGTGTAGCTCCTTATTGTTATTAGTACAACCCCCTTATTATATTCTTGTACCCATGTAGTCCCCATATTGTTACAATTGTGCCCCATAGAAGCCCACTATTGTTATTATTGTGCCCTTACATTATTATTGTTATGTCGGCTCTGATTATATTATGACCCCTTAGACTCTTATATATAGAAAGGAGGTCTTTTCATTTGTATCATCAAAGAATTGTTCATTTATGTAATTTAAAGGAGTTTGCCCCATTGAAGAGACTGAATTCTAAGGCGTTCATCTATCTTTTCTATCTTTTTGTGAGCTGGTTTCATAACATATTTTGGTATTGTAGTTTGTTCAAGGAAGTTACATGGTTTTAAGCCTACTACAGGGGATAGTCTAATAGATAATCCCATGATTTCCATCTAAATAGTTGGTTTTGATGTTGTATTAGGGATCCACTGGTTATAATCATTGGGAACAATGACTCTTAACTTTTAAGAAGTTTTCATGAGACTTTCCTTAGAAATAAAGGAAAATTGAATTAGAGGAATCCAAGATAAAACCCTCTAAAGTGATAAGTTATAACATCATGACAATATTACTTAGAAAAAGACATCATCTTGTAATGACACAATTCGATCATTAGATATTAAAACATCTAGACACTCTGTTGGAGTGGATTTCTAAAAGGTTATTGACAAGTATTAAAAATAATTTGAAGATACCCCTAAGGGTCTTCCACATGATTGAAATCATGACCATGTTATTCATTTGCAACTAGAAAGTGCATCGCCTAACATCGGGCCTTATAGGAACCCATATGCACAAAAGAGTGATATTGCATTTGATTCAATAAATGTCAGAGCATAACATCATTCAACCTAGCTAAGATGATTTCTTTAGACTAATGGTAATGGTTCAAAGCAAGGAAGGTTTATGGAATATGTTTCCATATCATAGATCGCTCAATCAAAATGACTCACTGGTCTTTCAGCTCCTTTTGTGAGTAATGGAGGTTACAGTTCAGGTCTTTAAAATATACTTATGCTTAGAACTTATGAGTGAGACTAACCCATTATTCCTATAATGGAGTCTCCTTATATAACAACAGGCCATCAATGCTTCTAAACAACTTGGCTTATGTCCCTTTCTTACTAGTTGTATAGTCCTCAAATGATACATTATTTCTTGATGTGATTACCCACAAAGATAAATTTAGGATTACTGAGATTACAGAATTTTGGACTTCTAGAGAGATTCCAGATTATAATATCTATGTTTTAGAGTTTGATCCATTCATCAAGGGACTCGTTCATGATAGATTACTTTTATATATTCCTTTATTTTTGCTCAGGCTTGTGACCTTATCAAGTTCAGAATTGAGGTATGTTAATTTGATCTTCTTCCTAAGTAGCTCAGAGTTGAGATCCAGACATGAGACTCTTGTTTTTCCAACCAATAGATATCTTATATTTGACTTTACATTAGTGAATTTAACTATGATACCATGTGAGAAATCCATTAGGGCAATATTTATTCTTATTTTCTCTCACTTGATATTTACTTGTGATATTATATTTGTCTTATGTTGATTATATTAGTGTTCTCATCATCAAATAAATTCCAAAAGCATGAATATTATACACAATTAACATCAGATTTAAGCACTTAGCTAGGGTAAAATCCCTATGAAGGGGAAAACCCAGTCAAACTATTCCACTAGTAGATTCAGATCAAATTGAGACAACCAGGAATTAAGACCAATACAAATGACCTCCTTTACTCCACCAAGTCAGCCTTCTATAACCAAGTTAAATTGTATTCAACTTTCCATATTCAATATATACTCTCCAACATCTAGGTCCTCTTAGTAATCCTAAATCTTAGCCTACAATTTTGGTCCTGTAATATCTAAAGTATTTTTTGGAACTTTGGCTCCTACACCTTAGTCATTGATCATTTACATGTGTGGTAGAAACTAATATTCTTTTGCTAAAATTTCTTCTCACTCATCGACTTGACCTTGTCTTCTATTTCTTTAGACTTTTCATCCCTTTCTTGAAATGCTAAATTGCAGAAGAAGTTCCATATCAAAGTGATGCTAAATAGGTCGACTTCATTTGCTATATATAGTGGTTGGAGTTTGCTCTTTTGAGGCTAAAATTATATTCTTGAAGCCTACTTCATGTCTTTAATGTGTTAGAGGCCAACTTGATAGACAAAGGGTTTTACATGAACAAACTTAATAATTCTTTATTGGCTTAAATAGCCCAAGAAGGGTCTATAATATATTGACTTAGACTTTGACCAATATATAATCTCTAGAGAACTCAAGCATGAAAACTAACACCATTGATACAAGCATGAAAACCACGCTTTAATCAGTCAATTTCTTTTTTCCATAAAATTTATTTTCTTTCTTTTGATAAATACATTACATCATGCCTCAAATAAAATTATGAAAACTAACACTAGATACATTCTTCAACATATGCTAGTCTTGTCTAATCCATAATTGTATGATGGGAGCATTCATATATACTCGTCACACATGGAAAGGTAGGTGGACGAAAGATCATATATACTTCAAAGTACGTGGAAAATCGACCATCCCCATTATGTAACGCAGATGATTAACAACAACTCCTATGTTTAGAGATGTCGAAACACATCTTCTAACCTAGACCAACTAGATGTTTTTACTATTTCAAATTCTCCTTAGATTCATTAGTAAATTCTATATATTTCTCTTTGATTAAGGATTTTGTTTGATTGGAAAAGCAAAAAATTCACCTGAATTTTGAAAATGCAGCTAATATGAGAGAACCCTTTTCAATTTTATGAAGATATAGCTAGAGAAAAGGAAAAGGTTTCAATTCAAAAATGCAGAAAACAAATCTTCCAAAAAATACCTTCAAAGACATTATTCCAATTTTATAATTTCATAGCCCTAATGCACAAGAAAATTAAATATTTCTCTCTTATTTTTTTTTTTTAATTTTCAGTGTAAATAAAATTGAAACTATGACTAGATTACTGAAACAAAAGCAATTTGAATAGATAACTACTGTAACATGAAATTTCCTTTAATGAATCAATAGTCAAGATGTATTGTAAACAACTCTAATTGACAAGAAAAAAACAATTTCCTACAAAAGAACAAACAAACTTAAATTTCACAGAAATGTTGGCTTTACAGAGAATAAGATAGACTTGAGACTTAGAAAACCACAACAAACAAGACAAATTTCAAAACAAGATAGGGAAGCACTAATTTTTGCATTTTTTGGGCATCATTGTAGGTATTTTGTATAAACTAGTGTGATGGTCGTAGTAACTGAACTGGAAAGTTGCACAACATCACATTATCACAGAAGGAAAAGTGTGATGGGGTTGATTCACACAAAAAGCGAGGAAAAAAACCCTAATCAAGCTCGAAATTCAGTTTTCTAAAGTCAAATTACAGTCTGAACAAGATGAAAAAGTTCAACTACATAGGTCTTAAAGGGCCATGGAAAAGAAAACCACCAAAGAAAAACATGTTCCCTAGTGGAGTCGCCAAGTTGGTTTTCATACAAATCCCTTCTACGGATAGAAGTGATCTCCCTAGGTTTAGTGGCTTAACGTAGCAACAACCAAACAAGCTAAATTATCTTTCCTTGGATATATTTGAAGTATAAGAAGAAAACCTACTTGATGTTCACGAGCTTTCCTCTTCTCTTCACTCATTCACTCCAGTTCCAACTTTAACTCTCGAAAGCAGAACATGTAAATTAGTCATGACAAGAAAAGAGATTGAGATATACAACAAGATATACTCAAATAAGTCTAATTAAGAGATCAAGGATCCTTATTCTACACATCTATAATCAAAGACATGATATATGGGAAAAATAATGCAATATTAATGATAACAATGACATCTTACAACCCTTGTTGCGGCGTTGATGTTGTGAATCTCTCCCGACCTTCTCATCCTTTATTTGCCACAATTATAAAGCCTTCAATATCACCAATGTATAAGCATGGATTATGGACCTCTAAACATAAATGGACAATATAAGGGTAGAAGTAGAGTCTCTAAACCCAACCGAGACTCTGTAGTAGATATTTCTTGTATAGGGAAAATTAGGTAGTTTTAGATCCACCATACTATGGCTAGATCCACTTTGAATGAAGGTAAGTTCCATGAGATAAGGGATAAAGTCTCATTAATAGGAATATGAGATCATATTCAATAGAAAATGAATGAAACTATTCTCAAAGCATCTAGGAGGGGAAGCTTCAAAATTCTATTTTATTTTTCCGAGTGTCATCACATTTTTGGTAAAGGCAACTTATGATGTCCAGTGCAACTTGCATGTATGAAAAATAAGCCATCACAAATAGTAATGAAGTAGGGTGCGATGGAGTCTCAAATTTGGGTTTTAAACCAATGTAATCCATGACTCTTATAATTTTTGTGTATAATTCTTCTTTTGGCCTTGCAAGGGATTGATGAAAATTGTAATGGATGGTGAAAGATCGAAGTTTGGGGCCTTTTTCCTAGGTGAGACAAAATGGCCTATAACAATGCCTCATCATCATGTTTTGAACCAATTAATTTAATTAATGGAAAGGATCAAACTAGTAATTCAATGACTTTGATGAATCCTCACATGATTTATCTGATATATATGAATCTAATTCATCAAGCTTATAGCTTTTATTATGAATTTTCTGATAAGATTGTAGATTGGGTCGAGGATTCATTTAGTAACACCCTCCTCCCACATCTACCCAAGAAACCGAGGTATACATGTGACGAGAGGCCACTATGGTATGATTCAACCTCCTAAGTCACCATAACGAAGTGGGACCAATGGAAACACACCATACAAACATTAATCATCAACTACAGGACCCTCAAGAACCAATCCAATACTTCAGACAACTTGCCTCGGGTTCCCACTGAGATTTTGGACAATTTAAGGCTCAGTAGCTCCCATGCTATAGGCATGAGTGTGATCAGAAATCCAAAGTTTCTCTCACAGGCTTTCCTGCCAATGACAAGAGACCAAAATTGTCAATGGTATTCCAACAAATCTGAGATTTGAGCCACTTTTTTAGGCCCAAAGCATAGGTATTTTCCCAGGATTAAACCATCTCTCTAGATCAGTAAAATAACATGGAAATGACAGTACTAAAGAAAACACTTGTTCAAGACCTTAATTGGACCCCTACCAGCCATGACAAGCATTTCGTCAAACATATGGCAAATGTATAATCTACATGTGTAATTAGCATTTCTAAGCATAGGGGTCTCATACTTAGCTGAGACTCGATAAGAAAAATTGATGCCTCAACACATAAATTACTATTCCATCCATTAGGTCATAGATACATTGATTATTCAATTACAAATAGAAACATGACGAGAGTCACACAAGGATGTTGTCATAAAACACATACATGACCAACATAATAGCATCAGAAATACTCATGAAAGTACAACCATATAGACCACATACAATTCATCAAAATTATCTTAGAAATACAAAAAGAAATAACCATTCATTAATGATGCAAAATCCAAACCCAGGATGGGACTTCCAAGTTCCACTCGACCATAGAATGGGTGAGCCAAATCTCTCTTCAGGCATTCAACCCCTTGCCATATTCCAAGCATGGATGTGGGATCTCATAGAACACATCAATAAAAACTCATTCAAGGCTTCCAGAGGCCATCCACATCAACCCATCAAACAGTGATTCCACCTCACAGTCGGACATCACACAACCATCATCAGATTGGTCTCCATCCATGCCTTCCAGGGTTTCTAGAGCGTTTGTCCAACCAAGGCTTCCAAGACTAGTAACTCAACCCACAACTTATTTAGGGCTTCCAGAGCATTTGTCAAACTAGGGCTTCCAGGACTAGTAACTCAAACGACCAAGGGTGTCTAGAGCATTGTTGTAGCCAAGACTTCCAAGACTAGTAACTTAACCTAAGCTGTTACACGGCTTCTAGAGCATTTGTCCAACCAGGGCTTCCAGGACTAATAACTCAACCCCAACTAAGGAAACATGAGAACCAACCAAAAAAAAACAATGAAAGTAAACCCACAATCACCATGGCTATCCAAGAAATGGCAAGGCTAGGAAATCCACTCTCAATCACAATCATCCTCCTTGCCAATGATAAACCACATTCAAGAAACTACATACATGAACCATGCATGCCAAAAATAGTGAAGAAAACATACATGCAACTTGGTACCTGCAAGCAAATCTGATGGAACTACTGATACTGATGCCTTCTTGTCCTTTCCTACTTTTCCTTTGCCTTCTTGCTTAAAATATCCGAGTATGACACACCCTCCAAGAGTGCTCCAATTAAACTCTAGGTCTCCAAGAGTATGAGAGAGAGAGAGAGAGAATAATGATAGAGATCTGAAACTGAACTAACAAAAGGTTACCAACTAATCCTCTGAAGCCTTGTTATTAATGATGCTTCTATTTTCTTCATTTTCCATTATTTTCCTTCAATTTCCTCCTCATATGCAACCTGTGACCTTTCACCTCCCTTTTCTCCTAATTTCCATTATTTTCATAAATAATTGTGCCAAAATAGTATTTTTCCTTTCCAAAGTCTTATCCATTTCCTTTGCTAATTTCCTTAGCCATAAACAATCACAAGTGATCCCCATCACTAGGATTATGCCCAACATTTAGCTTGGAATAAGTGTCCCATCATCCGTGGTTATTATTTTCCCTTTATTTACTTTTATTACATGGAATTTCCACCAAGGCTATTACAAAACCCTCCCCCTTGGGGGACCCCATCCTCGGTGCTCAATCACACATATAACTCAACAACCTACTGAATGAAGACATACTTCTCATGAATCTTTATAACACAGCTCCATGCAGTATTTACAGTGAAATATCTACTCATAACAAAGCATCATGACACCATGATAACACACCGCATAGTGGAGCTTTATAAAACATCTCATTACGGTATTTACAATGATCATTTTGTTGAGTACCAGCCCACATGACATCATAACATCATGATAACATACCCACATGATAACATAGTAACATGACAACATAATCATAATGACATAACAGCCATACCACATAGTGGAGCTTTATAACATAGATTATGGTGGCATTTACATCCATATACATGTGTACATATAGCAACATTACCAAAAACATATACCAAATCATATACCAAAGGATATATCAAAACATATATTAAACACCATATCTAAGCATATATCAAAACATTATATAGCATATACCAAACCATCATAAAGCATATGTCAACCACCATAAAGCATATACCAAACCACCATAAAGCATATACCAAAGTATCATATCGAAGCTGCTTTGCCTCAACCAAAAAACAAGGAAGGATACATAGCCCACATCTGATGCACCATCTCTCATCTAGCTTCATGATGCCTAAAGTGCTTCCAATACACTTTAACTTTCTTGATTTCTCGATTTTGGAGCATGAGCACCTTTTTCTGCAATATACAATGAGGCTTCGACTGGAATTCTCCATCTGGTTCCACCTACAACATAGACTAGTCAATCACATGATCAACATCCTTAACATAATTCTTAAGCAATGATACATGGAAAAAATCATGGCCTTTGATTTTCGGAGGTAGTGCAAGTCGATAGGCTACTAGCTCAATCCTCTCAATAATGCTGAAGCATCCACAAAATGGTGGTGCTATCTTAGCACATGATCCAATCCGCAAGGAGATCTTCTTCAGTTTGATGCACAAGTATACATGTTCCCCAACCTGGAACTCCTTAAACAACCTCTTCTGATGTGAATATATTTTATTCCTATCATGTGCTGCCTTTAGATTCTTCTTGATCCCCAACATCTCCTGTTCCATGTCTACCAACATATCTTGTTATGGAACCAGCTCACAAAAAGATAGAAAAGATAGATCAACGCCTTAGAATTCAGCCTCTTCGAGGGGTCAACCTCCTTTACATTACACAAATGAATGATTTTTTGATGATACAAATGACAAGACCTCGTTTCTTTATATAGGAGTCTAAGGGGTCATAATATAATCAGAGCCGACATAACAATAATAATGTAAGGGCATAATAATAACACTAGTGGGCTTCTATGGGGACTACATGGGTACAAGAATATAATAAGGGGGTTGTACTAATAACAATAAGGGGTTACACTAGTAGTATAGGGGCCTAACATGCCCCTCTCCTTCGAAAAGTGTTGTCCTCAACGCTTGAGTAGTTCTTAATGCTTCTGTATAAAATTCTTGTCCTTCCATGTGAAGTCTTCAACAGGTACTTCCACTTGATGAGATGCTTTGAAATTGATTGATTTCATAGCTGTCGACTTCTCGGTTCTGTAAATGCTTCAGGTTCCAATATGATTTTTCCTTCCTTATCAAGTTCTATATTGTTGGAACTGGTATATTTGGCAAGTTTTGAATGAGTTCCCACCCTACTTTGCCATTCTTCCATTCATACCTTCCTTTGTTTATCAAATTTGGTTGGATGATTGTACCAACCTCTACCATTTCTGCAACCATATGTTCAATTTCACTCCTTTGGGCATATGGATATCTATAAGGCTTGACGTTTGCAGGAACACATCTTGGAATAAAATGAATAGCATGATCATGATCACAAATATGTGGGAGACCTTTGGGAGTCTTAAATACCTTGGAGTGATTGTCCAAGGCTTTTTGGAGATCTGGAGAAATACATGATTTCGATGTGTGAACAGTTAGCGAACATAATTGTGCAATTACGCCTCGTTGTTCTTTCTTTAGAAGCTTTATCATTCCGTCAGAGTTGATTATCTTTCTTGGTTTCACTGTGACACCCCTTAATTCAACTTCCTTTGCTTTCGAAGAAAATTTCATAAAAAGTTCTTGAAAATTAAAAGCTGTTGTACCCAAGGATTGTAGCCATTGGACTCGTAGTACAACATCAGCACCACCAATTGGAATGGAAAACATTGGGGTATTCAATAAATATTCTCCCATGGATAGCTTGATATTATGTCACTTTCTAGAGAAATTTATGGTTCCTCCACTTACAAATGTCACTTGACACTCTGGTGTTGGATCTAGGAAGCAATTCAAGTCCTTGGCTATCTTACAATTAATAAAATTATGGGTACTACCTGAATCAATCAACACTATTACCTTTTTCTTCTTGATATGTCCTTCTATCTTCATAGTTTGAGGAGTGGTAATTCTGACGAATGCATTACAAGATATGGTCAGATTCATTTCTTCTTTATCTGGGGTTGGTTCTTGTTGAGTATCCTTTTCTTTTGATGTTTCTTGATACTTTTCTTCCTGATATTTCACTATTTGAACCTTCTTCTTCTTGATATGTCCTTCTATCTTGAGAGTTTTGGGAGTGATAATTTCTTCCAATGCTTTACAAGATATGGTCGAATTCATTTCTTCATGCTCGATGTGACCTTTCACTTCTTAAACATTTTTCTTCTTGATATGTCCCTTTATCTTGATAGTTTGAGGAGTGGTAATTCTGGCCAATGCATTACAAGATATGGTTGGATTCATTTCTTCTTTCTTGATGTGATATTTCACTTCTTGAACCTTTTTCTTCCTGATATGTCCTTCTATCTTGAGAGTTTGAGGAGTGGTAATTCTTGCCAATGCTTTACAAGATATGGTCGGATTCATTTCTTCTTTCTCTGGGGCTGGGTCCTAGTGCATATCCTCTTCTTTTGATGTTTCTTGATCATTTTCTTCCTCCTCTTCATACTCTATGTAAAATGATTTCTACTCAGCACACTTATGACCATTAGTGCATTTGCTATCACAATTGTAACAATGCCCTTTCTCTCTTTCTTCTTCTAATTATTGTGGTGTAACCCTTGTAGGTTGTGGAAGGCTAGGAGAAACAACACTTACATCTTTATAGTTGTGAGGGGTAGACTTCCTTGTTGCCATAATTTTATTTTCCACTATGTAACAAAGCCCTTTTACTCTTTCCAATTGTTGTGGTGTTGCTCTAAAAAAGGTGTTGCTCTTTGTATCCTCATAATGTGCTATCATTTCCTTCGTGAAAATTGACCATGTAACAAGTTGTTTATGAGAACAAAGCCCTTTATACCATAAAAATTGATCCGGTTCTAAATATGAAAATGCAATACATACCTTTTGTAACAGTGGTACACCATGTAGATCAAAATATTGCTCCATCTGAAGTATATAATTTACCGGATCCTTGCCATAAAACTTCCTCATCTTGCTTTTTCTTGATTTTAGGAGCTCGATCTTGAAATGACTGTAACTCTGTAATTTCGGATCTTTAAGTTCAGAAATTGTGACTTGTAGTAACCCTCTGTGTCTCTTTCTAATTCCACCAATCTGATCCCAATTGGATTCTCCAAGGAAGAGGTATGCCAAATCTCCCACAGTGACCTGATTATAGACTAGTTCACAAGAGCGAACTTGTACGACATGCCACGTGTCCTTGTTTTGACCTTTGGCTCTAAAAAATATATAAAAGAAACCACCGTCTATCCTCTTTCTGTACCTTATTACAAAATTTCAATCTGATGCTCAGAGAGAAGGTTACGACGATTTTCCTCAGGTCACTTGTTTGGAATGCAATTCAGGAGTCTACAAAAAGACCAACTTAGATCATATCTTCGGAAATATAGCGCTAAAAGCTTTGAAATTTGGACCCAAGGTTCAATGTGATTTCCTCTTAAATGGTTTTTTTTTTCACTTTTGAAATGTCGTAGAAAAAATGTTATAGCAAAAATGTCACGATGACCTATTTGGAGCAGTGAAACCCTAGAATCCAATGCTCTGATACCAAATGTTATGAAACCATCTCACAAAAAGATAGAAAAGATAGATCAACACCTTAGAATTCAGTCTCTTCGAGGGGGAAACCTCCTTTACATTACACAAATGAATGATTCTTTGATGATACAAATGACAAGACCTCCTTTCTATATATAGGAGTCTAAGGGGTTACACTAGTAGTATAGAGGCCTAACATATCTGGTCCAATCAATACCCTGCTAACTAGATCTCTCGAATTTATGGGAGTGTTACAAATCTGCCCATACAATGCCTCAAAAAGGACTCATTCTAAGTGACTCATGATAGCTATTGTTGTATTCGAACTCTACCAAAGTGAGATGCTCTTTCCTCTTCCTCTACTAATGCATAACATACATCCTCAACTTGTCCTCCAATATCCTGTTGACCCTCTCTATCTGTTCATCTATCTACAGATGATAAGTTGTGCTGAAGACCAACTCTATGCCCAAACCTACAAATAATTCCTTCCAAAACTTGGAAGTGAATTTTGCATCCTTGTCTGACACAATATTCTTTAGAACACCATGCAGTCTAACCACATCTCTGATGAATGCCTGTGTCACATCACTAGTTGATAATGTAGACTCCACCGAAATGAAGTGTGCAACCTTTGTTAATCTATCCACAATGACCATAAAGGAATCATTTTGTTTCACTTTTTTTGGCAACCCTATGATGAAGTCCATGGAAATTACCTCCCATTTCCACTCTGGAATTGTGATCGACTATATCAGTCCACTGGATGTTACAATCTTCTTTCTCTCGCTGACATTCAAAACACCTCACCACAAACTCTACTAAATCCCTCTTAAAATTTGGCCAATATTAACATCTCTTCACCAATGTTAGTGTCTTCTGATAACTTGGGTGACTTGAATAAGGTTTCACATGAAACTCCCTCAATATCACCTTCTTGAGCTCACTTTTATCTAGTACATATGTCTTGTCTCAGAACCTGACCAATCCATCCGATGTAAGGAAATAATCCATACCCTTTTCACCTGCGCCTATACCTGTACCTGCACATGTACTTGTACCAGTACTCTGCTCCAACCTGTGAACAATATCCATATACCTAACATTCTACTAACATGTCTGCAAGATCCTATCCTGTAAGTCTATCCCATAGGAGCTCATGCCTACCAAGTGTTGTACCTGTACTCTTCCACTGAGAGCATTTACCATCTTGTTCTCTTTACCTTTGATGTACCTGATCTCAAAATCAAAATCATTGATCGTGGCCAATCATCTAGCTTGTTTGGCATTCGGATTTGGCTGGTCAAACAAATACTTCAACCTAATGTGATCACTCATAAGTACAAATATCCTACCAAGAAGATAAAGTATCCACATATTCAATGCATGTATGCTCATTGCTAATTCAAGATCATGTGTCAAGTAGTTCTACTCGTGCTCATTTAGTTTCCAAGACTCATAGCATACTACCTGTCCATCTTGGATAAGGACTCCTCCAAGCCCTCCCTTGCAAGCATCTATGCATACCACAAACTCTTTGTCCAAATCTACAATTTGTAACACTGGTGCAAGTGTCAACAACTACTTAGGTTGCTCAAAGGTAGCCTCACACTCCTCATTCCATTCAAACTTCTTACCTTTCCTTTACAATGATGTAAGAGGATAAGAAATCTACGAGAAGTTCTTGATGAACCTAGTAATATCCTTCCAAACCCATGAAAGATCTTACCTAATCCACACTCTTAGGAGCTACCCACTCCATGATGGCCCTTATCTTCTCTGGATCTACTGCAATGCCTTCCTTGGAGACAACATGTCCCAAATAGTGTACCTCAGTCTGAAATAAACTACACTTGTTGAGCTTAGCATACAATTAATGCTCCCTCAACAAACTCAACATTGCTGCTAAATGCTCAGCATGCTCTTCCTCAGTTTTAGAATATACAAGTATATCATCAATGAAAAAAATAACAAACTTATCCAAATATAGATGCAACATATTATTCATCAAACACATGAATGTAGCTAGAAAATTAGTAAAGCCAAATGGATCAAAAACAAACTCATAATGCCCAAACCTAGTCCTAAACGCAGTCTTGTAAATTTCCTCTTCATTGATGTGTACCTTATGGTATCCAGATCTGAGAACAATATTTGAGAACATTGCTACTCCCTTCAGCTGATCGAACAAGTCATCAATCCTCTACTGAGGGTACCTATTCTTGATAGTCCCTTTGTTCAAATCCTTGTAGTCAATGCATAATCTGAGAGTACGATCTTTATTCTTTAAAAACAAGATCGATGCACCCCAAGGTGATACACTTGGCCTAATGTATCCCTTGTCTAACATTTCCTTTAACTGCAAATTTAACTCAACCAACTCAGATGTGCTCATCTTGTAAGGTGCTTTTGATGCTGGAGCTGCCCCTGGCACTAACTTGATAGAAAAGTCTACCTTCTTGTGAGGTGGAAACTCTGTAATTTCCTCAAGAAATACATCCTTGAACTATTGTAGAACTGGGTATCTTCTCAACACATCTTCATCCTCAACCTCCTTATCTTATCACTAGAAATGTGTACTGCAAATAGCTTGCACCATTTCCTACCGCTACACTTTGCTTACATAGTTGTCACCATCCTAACTAATGTGGCTTTCTTATTTCCCTATGAGACTCTTGGTTCTCCATTTTCATGAACAAACTCAATGGATTTGTCATAACAGTCTACCTTAGTTCTATGAATATACAACTAGTCCATGCCCAACAACATACTGTATGAACCCAATGGTAATACATTTAAATGTGTTATAGTAAGCATACCATTCAAGTCAAATGTGCAAGATCTTAACCAATGATGAACTCTCTTCTTCATACCTATGTCCAACTAAGCTAACCAAGACTCTGCATGTGATTCCTTACTCAAACCACACTTATCAACCAAGTCAAGACTAAAATAGCTATAATTAAATCCAGGGTCAATAAAAATAGAAATAACTTGAGCACAAAGGTTACTGCCCATTTCAATGATCGATGCCTAACGCTCTACCTATTTTTTATCCAATGTTGCATAGATATGTGGAATACTCTGACCAACATCTCCAACATTTTTTGCCTCTTGTGCATTGTATATCTTAGGCCTACCATTCTTGTATTGTGGACAATCCTTCCTGAAATGATCTCCTTCGCAAGTCCAAAACTGCACGGGCTCCTTATTATGCTCCTCAGATTTGTGTCCCTATCCTCTATCTGATGCATTGAACCTCTTAGATGATGCAACATTTTCCTTATTACCCGTGTCCTGTGGTCATACTCATTTCTTGTTAAATTTTCCTTTGTTCTTTGCATTACCTATCCATTATGGCTTAGCCTTCTCCTCCTTGAGGTAAGGCACATACCTCAACAAATCCAAGAATATGTTAGTGTACTCATCATCTTTCATGTATCCAATGTTTAGCTCATAGATTTCTTTTGCTGAGTCATCAAAGTATATTTGCGACAAATACTTCTTCTTGAATAGCCACTCAAACTCACTCCAAGCCAAATATTCCTTATTTATACCTCTGACATTATTCACTTCTTCCCACCAAATATCTGCTTTTCCTTTGAGACTGAATGTAACCACTCTAGCTTTCATGTCCTCTTAATATTCATGCAATCTGAAGAAATTCTTCATGCCTAGTAACCATGCCTCTGCATCTTGAAATTTATTTACCTCTCCATCAAAATTAGGTGGCTTTTCTTTCTTAAACTCTTCCGGAAAATACCCCTTATCACTCCTCCTGTAAGGATGATACCGATGACAATCATAGTGCTTATCTAAATCAAAACTAGAATCACACCTATGTATAACCCTTCTCCTATCCGAAGTGTCCAACAATCTTCCATCTCTAGTTGTGTCATCTCTATCTGATCGATGAACACCATGTGATCTACTGCCATATGACCCATTAGTTCTATCCTCCTACTCATGGCTAATTTGAAGCAGTCCCTTTCATTGTAAATTTGACAAGCTCTGAAGCATCACTGCATTTACCTCTACTATCTTTTCTTGTGTTTGTATGATTTTGTCATTATCTACCTTACAGCTCGTTATTTCTTCCTTTAAAAATCTTAGTGTCACTGCCAAGTCAGAAGAGTTCCGAACACCATATTGCTCATCTGGTTCATAGGGAGAGTCTTTGTAGCCCACAATCTTGCTAGCCATTTGATATTTCTTCCTTCAAGGTATATCATGTTAGCTAAACCAAATAACAGTAAACCAACGTACCTTAGTATAGCTCAGGGAGGATAGCTTGTCTGCAAGATCAACAAATCATCGTGACACATGTATAACATAGTCATGATAGCATATAGAGACATAAAACATAAGCTTATGACCATGCAACTGTCATTCTAGCTAGGGTCTAGTCATCAATGCATGACCTCAAAAACAACACACACCACAACCTCATGCATGACAACCACCACCATTACATCACTATACACTTGACCACATGCAAACATGAACATGCATAAGTGATGCATAACCATCCACACATATGCATAAACACATATGACCAAGCATGAATAAACAATATTTGAAATCAAACTTGCAAGAATGATACATGCAACCAAGCATACAAGAATGTAACCAAGCATACTACAATGATACATGTAAGCAACATAAATCAACATGTAACCAGTCATACACACGATGTTGCATTCCACCACAATAACCTCAAGTTCCACATGACGACATCACTACAACCATGGACAACATCATGCAAATGCAATAAGCACATGGAATGCAAGTGTGAGAAACACACACGCAACTGACATGCATGCATGACCAACACATATCCCATCCAGTATGAGGGTTCAACCATGCTCTGATACCACTCTGTAACACCCTCCTCCCACATCTACCCAAGCAACCGACAAACCAGGGTAAACATGTGACGAGAGGCCACTATGATATGATTTGACCTCCTAAGTCACATTAATGAAGTGGAACCGACGGAAACACACCATACATACATTAATCATAAGCTACATGACCCTCAAGAACCAATCCAATACTTTAGACAACATGCCTTGGGGTCCCACTTAGCTTTTGGACAATTTAAGGCTCAGTCACTCCCATGTTATAGGCACGAGTGTGACTAGAAATCCAAATTCGCTCTCATAGGCTTACCTACCAATGACCAGAGACCAAAATTGTCAGTGCTATGCTAACGAATCTCGGATTTGAGCCACTTTGTTAGGCCGAGAGCCCAAGTCATTGCCCAAAATTTAACCATCTCTCCAGATCAGTAAAATAACATGCAAATGACAGTACTAAAGAAAATACTTGTTCAAGACCATGACTGCACCCCTACTATCCATGACAATAATTTCATCAAACATATTGTAAATATGTTTAATCTACAGTTGCAATGAAAAACTCTCAGCATAGGGGTCACATACTTAGCTGAGTCTCTAAGAACCATTTATGCCTCAACACATCAACTATCATTCCATCCATTAGGTCATAGATACATTTATCTTTCAATTACAAGTAGAAACATGATAAGAGCCACACATGGTTGTTGTCATAAAGCACATATGTAACCAACATAATAGCAGCAAAAATAATCATGAAAGTACAACCATATAGACGACATACAATCCACCAAAATGATCATAGAAATACAAGGAGAAATAACCTTTCATAATTTAATGATGCAAAATCCAAACCTTGGATGGGACATCCATGTTCCACCCAACCGTAGAATGGCAGAGCCAGATCTCTCTTCAGTCATTAACCCTCGTGCCATATTCCAAGCATGAATATGGGATCTCATAGAACACGTAAACAAAACTCATCTAGGGATTGTACAGGCCATCGACCTCAACCCATCAAATAGTGATTCCACCTCACAGTCAAACATCACAAAATTAACATCAGATTGGTCTCCATCCAAGCCTTCCCGGGCTTCCAGAGCGTTTATCCAACCAAGGCTTCCAAGACTAGTAACTCAACCCACACCTTATTCAAGGATTTGAGAGCATTTGTCCAACCAGGGCTTCTAGGACTAATAATTCAACCCACCAAGAGCTTCCAGAGCATTTGTCCAACCAAGGCTTCTAAGGCTAGTAACTCAACCCAAGTTGTTACAAGGGTTCCAGAGTGTTTGTCCAACCAGGGCTTCCAGGACTAATAACTCAACCCAAGCTAAGGAAACATGAGAACCAACCAAAAACAAACAATTAAAGTAAACCCAAAATCACCATGGCTATTTAGGAAATGGCAAGGCTAGGCCATTGACTTTTAATTCTTTTGAAAATGAACGGAAGAGATTTGATGTTTCAAGAATATTCTTCATCTGAATAGCCCTTGGACGACCATGATCTCTATTGTTGCGTGTTACAAAACAATAAACCAATATTTTAATAAAGAAACTAGAATGATTTGGTTGTGCTACGTGGTTGGTGGCCATTGCAATTCACCATCGCTTCATTTCAATCCACTTGGAGTTCACCTTCCCATATTCCTTGAGTGCTCCATTTTGTTATTAACTGTGCTACTCCAGGTGTAGTTGTGAATGTTCAAGTTGCTCTGTTACATGATGGTCTAGAGTTTAAACATTGTTTTGACGCACAAGGAGATGTATATGGACGCAGTTATGGAATATACGTAGCTGGATATGAACGCAACTATGGAGACAGAAGCGAGAGAGAAAGACATCCATTAATCGCTCTGATTGACCAGGGTTGTTCACCTCAGCTTCCCTTGAATTTGGGTTGCAGAGGGAAGCAAGAAATGGTGGAAGTGAATGGTGTAGATAATTATCTGACTAATTTCTTTGTCCACCATTGTCAATTCAGCGATTGAGACTTCCGGTTCCTTGAGATTTCATTTCCATGGCCATTGTCAATTAAACTATCCAAGCTGACATTTTATTTAGTATTTTAAAAGTGGTTAATGTTTTAAAATATAATTATAAATAAATAATAAAAGCTATTTAGAATGGGTTAGTGTTTCATATTTTTTTATAATAAAGTGCAGTGCAAACATAGTTTTAAAATGATAATTTACAATTAAAAAGTAATTGTTTAAATTTGTTTTATTTGATTTTAAATTATATATACTATTAAAAAACTATAACATTTTAAAATATAGTTATGAAATAAGAGAACATTTTTTGAGACGCTTGAAAAGTTTGAGATATAAAAATCCATTTTGCATTTTAACGCAATCAATTAAAAAAGGGGGGAAATTTGAGTGAAAATTTACAGTTATAAAATAATTGGCTACTTTAGTATTAACTTGTTTTAATTGTTATTATAATTGAATTTATTCAAAAAAAACACAAATTTTATAATTAACATAATTTATTATCTTTAACAATGGCGTAAAAGTTTCTCATGGGTTAGATCTAAAAATCATTAATCTCATTAGTTGATATTAATATTTTTTTAGAATTCACATGATCATAAGTAATTAAGACCATTATGAATGAAGTCTAGTTTGGGCTCTTCAAATGAATAGTAGTTATCCTTCCCACCTAAATTTTACAAAAAGAGATATTCCTTTAAAATCATTTTTCAATCTTAATTTTTTTTTTAAATAAATTAAAGTTCAACTAATAAAAAACAAGATAATCTTAAATAACTTAGAATAGATTATTTCAAAATGGAAAAATCTTCCTACTCTCAAATTGTTTAAAGTAACTTTATTGTTTTTTACTATTTACTCTATGGTTTTAGTGACACTTATCACCAGCTAACGTACTTAATTGTCAATGAAGCTATATGTGTAATTGTTTGAATTTGATTAATTTTGAATAGAACATTTGTAATATTTATCCCTTGAGTTTAATATTATTCCCTTGGGTGCATAATCCCTTTGGTTTATTATTCCCTTGGTTTATAATATCAATCCGTTGAGTTTATTAACATAAGTGTTCATATTCCCAAGGTTTAATATTATTCCCTTGGGTTTATAATACCAATATATTGGGTTTATTAATCTAAGGGTTCATATTCGTTGTGTTTAATATTATTCCCTTGGGTTTATAATTCCTTGGTGTTTTAGCATTAATCCTTTAAGTTTATTATTCTGTCCAATTTATAATATTAATCATATTCAACCATGGTTGATCATGGTTAACCATGGTAAACCATGGGAAACTATAGTGAATCATGGTCGACCATTGTTAATCATGTTTTATAAAATCCATCATGGTCAACCATGGTCCAATGTCACATTCTGACAAAGAGTGTCTCAATATGAAAGTCAACCATGGGGCGATGTTGCATTGTGACAAATATCCTCTCAATATGAAAATAAATCATGGTCAAACATTTTAAACCATTCTTCAACATTGCATTGCGACAAGGATTGTCTCAATATGAATATAAACCATTGTCAACCATGTTTATTTTAGGGTTTATAATATATATCTTAGGGTTTATATACCTTGGGTTTATATTATTCTCTTGGGTTTAATATTATTCCTTTGGATTTAATATTATTCCATTGGGTTTTTAGTATTAATATCTTAGGTTTATTAATCAATCATGGTCAACCATAGTCAGCCATGTCTTACAAAATCAATCATGGTCAAACATGGTCCAACGTCGCATTGTGACAAGGATTGTCTCAATATGAAAATCAACTACAGTCAACCATGTTTATTTTAGTGTTTATAATATTGCTCATTTGGGTCTATAATCCCTTGGGTTGTTAATATTAATCTATTGGTATTTTTATTCCCATGGTTTTATAATATCAATCATGGTCAACTGTGGTCCAACGTTGCATTGTGAGAAAAATTATCTCGATATGAAAATCAATCATGGTCAAGCATGATCAACCATGGTCCAATGTCACATTGTGGCAAGGATTGCCTCAATATGAAAATAAATCATACTCAAACATGGTAAACTAAGTTTATTTTAGTATTTATAATATTTATCTTAGGATTTATATACCTTGGATTTATAATATTAGACCCTTGAGTTTATTATTATTCTCTTGGGTTCATAATGTCTAATCCCTTGTGTTTATTATTCTCTTCGGTTTATAATATCAATTCTTTGGGTTTATTAATCTAAGGGTTCAACTATGGTCGAGCATGGTCCAATGTTGCATTCTGAAAATTATTGTCTCAATATGAAAATCAACCATGGTCAACCATGATAATTTAAGGGTTTATAATATTTACCCTAGAGTTTATATAACTTGGGTTTACATTATTTCCCTGGGTTTAATATTATTCCCTTGTGTTTAATATTATTCCATTGGGTTTTTAGTATTAATCTCACATCATATTGTGACGAGGATTGTCTCAATATGAAAATCAAATATGGTCAACCACAATCAATCATGTTTATTTTAGTGTTAATAATATTATTCCGTTTGTTTTATAGTCCCTTGGATTTTTAGTATTAATCTCCTAGGTTTATTATTCCCTTGGGTTTATAATATCGATCATGGTCAACCATGGTCAATGATGGTCAACCATGGTTAAACATTGCATTGTGACAAAAGTTGTCTCAATATGAGAATCAACCATGGTCCAATGTCACATTGTGACAAATATTTTGTTGATCTGAAAATAATCATTGTCAAGCATGGTCAAATGTCTCAGTGTGACAAGGATTGTCTCAATATGAAAATCAATCATGGTCAACCATGTTTATTTCAATGTTTATAATATTTATCTTAGGGTTTATATACCTTGGTTTTATAATATTAGTCACTTGAGTTTAATATTATTTCCTTGGGTTCATAATACCTTGGGGTTTTAGTATTAAGCCATTGTGTGTATTATTTCCTTAGGTTTATGATATCAATTCCTTGGGCTTATTAATCTAAGGGTTCAATTTTGGTCGAGCATGGTCCAACATTGCATTCTAACAAAGATTTTCTCAGCATGGAAATAAACAATGAACAACCATGTTTATTTAAGGGTTTATAATATTTAAATCTTAGGGTTTATATACCTTGGGTTTAATACTATTCCCTTGGGTTTATAATCCCTTAGGTTTTAGTTTTAATCCCTTGGGTTTATTACTCCCTTGGGATTATAATTTCAATCATGGTCAACCATTATCAATCATGGTCAACCACGTTCCAATGTCACATTGTGACAAAGATTGTCTCAATATGAAAATCAACAATAGTTAACTATGGTCCAATGTTGCATTGTGGAAAATATTGTCTCCATATGAAAATCAATCATGGTCAAGCATTGTCAACCATGGTCCAACGTCGCATTGTGAAAAGGATTGCCTCAATATGAAAATCAACCATGGTCAACCATGTTTATTTTATAGTTTTATAATATTTATCTTAGGGTTTATATACATTGGGCTTATAATATTTATCCCTTTGGTTTAATATTATTCCCTTGGGTTCATAATCCCTTGGGGTTTTAGTATTACTCCCTTAGAGTTTATTATTCCCTTGGGTTTATAATATCAATAATCATGGTCAACCATGATCAACCATGATCAATCATGGTCAACCATGGTCAACTATGGTCAGTCATGGGAAACTATAGTCAACCATAGTCCGACATTGCATTATGACAAGGGTTATCTCAATATGAACATAAACCATGGTCAACCACAGTCAACTATGTTTATTTTAGTGTTTATAATATTATTCCCTTGGCTTTATAATCCCTTGGGTTTATAAAATCAATCGTGGACAACCGTGGTCAATCATGGTCAACATTGGTCCAACATTTCATTGTGACAAAGATTCTCTCGATATGAAAATGAATCATGGTCAGGAATGATCAGCCATTGTTCAATGTCACATTGTGACAAGGATTGTCTCAATATGAAAATCAACCATAGTGAAACATACTCAACTAGGTTTATTTTAGTGTTTAATATTATTCCCTTAGGTTCATAGTCCATTGGGGTCTTAGCAATAATTTGTCAGGTTTATTATTCCCTTCGATTTACAATACCAATTCCTTAGGTTTATTAATCTAGGGGTTCAACCATGGTTGAGCATGGCCCAATGTTTCATTGTGCCAAAGATTGTCTCAATATGAAAATTAACCATCGTTAGCCATGGTCAACCATGTTTATTTAAGGGTTTATAATATTTAACTTAGGGTTTATATACCTTGGGTTTATATTATTTCCCTAGGTTTAATATTATTCCCTCGAGTTGAATATTATTCCATTGGGTTTTTAATATTAATCCAACATCACATTGTGACAAGGATTGTATCAATATGAAAATGAAACATGGTTAACCATAGTCAACCATGTTTATTTTAGTGTTTATAATATTATTCCTTTGGGTTTATAGTACCTTGGGTTTTTAGTATTAATCACCTAGGCTTATAATATCAATCATGGTAGACCATGGTCATACGCCGTATTTTGACAAACATGGTCTCAATATGAATATCAACCATGGTCAACCATTGTCCAATGTCATATTGTGACAAAGATTCTCTCGATATAAAAATCAATCATGGTCAAGCATCGTCCAATGTCTCATTTTGATAAGGATTGTCTCAATATGAAAATCAACCATGGTCAACCATGTTTATTTTAGTGTTTATAATATTTATCTTAGGGTTTATATACCTTGGATTTATAATATTAGTCCCATGGGTTTAATATTGTTCCCTTAGGTTCATAATCCCTTGGGGTTTTAGTATTAATACCTTGGGTTTATTATTCTCCTAGGTTTATAATATCAATTCCTTGGGTTTATTAATATAAGGGTTCAACTATGGTCGAGCATGGTCCAACGTTTCATTGTGACAAGTATTGTCTCAATATGAAAATCAACGATGGTTAACCATGTTTATTTAATGGTTTATAATATTTATCTTAGGGTTTATATACCTTAGGTTTAATATTATTCCATTGGGTTTATAATCCCTTGGGTTTTCAGTATTAATCCCTTGGGTTTATTATTCCCTTAGGTTTATAATTTAAATCATGGTCAACGATGCTCCATCATGGTCAACCATATTTTATAAAAGCAATCTTGTTCAATCCAACGTCGTATTGTGACAAAGATTGTCTCAACATGAAAATGAACCATGGTGGATATGAAATGGAGCAGATTAGTAATGTTGTGCTAATTCCCCATTCAGAATAAAACCCAAGATGCTTATCATTTGCTTATCAAGTGCTTAAGGATTCACCATTTTTTCTTAATTAACTATTTCCCATGAGAGTTTCTTATGTAAATTTTATAAACAATTTAACATAAAACATATATTGAACAACAACAAAATAACAACATAGAGCATCAAAATACAACACACAGCACATAGATTTGATGAGGAGTTCAGCCCTCCTGGGCTACATCTCCTTGGTCCAACTTTCGATGCTTGGGCCTCTCTATTATGCTCAAAATTACAACAAAAGTGTGTTTACAATGCTAAAGTGCCTCTGAAACCTGTCTCCATGAGTTCAGAATAGCCAAAACTGATAGAATTGACTCTTTTTGCAACCAATTTGGTGAAAAATTGAAGAAGTTATGACTTCCCCTTGTTTTCCCACTATTCATTCCACAAAATGCTCCACATTCGACAAGAACCCACAATTTCTCTCCAAAATCCACTAACCAAGTAAGAATTTGGCCACGCGGTGGGCCATAATGTGTCGGCACCGACTGCCTTTATCAAATATCACAATTGGCGTAAAAACATGGTGGTATTATGGCCTTGTGAACAAAACGAGAAATCATGCGATTGTGATATCAGTGGACCTGACAGGATTATGAACCGAAATGCACAACTTATCGCATCTAGGATCCCATTGCACATCACAATCGACGGTGGATCGACGGTAATAAAATGTGGGACTCTGCCTTCTATGGGTTGCGATTTCAATTTGCGATTGTGATATTGCATCGCAACCTAGTACCTGATGGGCCCAATTTTGTAGTTTTGTTCCCTTCATTTATCTGCGATTTCAATCCATCACAATCGCCACTTTGGCCAGTACATCGCATCCTTCCCTGGTCCGGGGCCAATTTATAATGTCAAATTGCATGTGATTGTGATTTGCAACATGCGGGGACCAATGGTGGCTTGCCACTTGGTGCCTCCTCATTCGCTGAATGAATTTTCCACATCATCCAATCCTACCACGTGTCCAAGTCAAACCTGAACTTTGACTTGTTATAACTTCTGCATATGATCTCAGATTTGAGTGCCATTCACATCATTACATTCAGAATGAAAATCTCTTCAATATAAAGCCGAGTTTAACAAAATTTTAACACTTTTATTTTTGAGCACCTGATCACTCCTCCCCACAGGAAGCTTTTGGACCCTAAAAGATTATATTGAGTTATTGAACATATGAGGGTACTGTTCCCTCACCTCCCCTCTTCAATCCATTTGACCTTTGATGGATTTGTACCTTTGAGACTCACTCAAAGTTAATCAACATTTCCTCTCTTTGATGACCTCATTCTTTTGTCAAGTATGGTGTCTCATTGAAGGTCATCAAGAAATTCTGAAGAAAAATATTCAATTGATGGAATATGAACACTTTCTCCTTGATCTTCAATCAAAGGAGGCTCATACAATCTCAAATTTTCAACATTAACAATGGAATAAATTTGCATATATGAAGGCAAATCAAGCTTGAAAGCATTATTACCAAATCTTTTCCATAATTTTAAATGGACCATAATGGATTGGTTTTAACTTTTTACGTTCACATTTAAGCCTTTCCTTGCTAATGTAAAGCCAAAATTCATTGCCTACTTGAAATTGATGATCCACATGATGCTTATCATGCCTTGCCTTATACTTGTCTTGACTCTTTTCTAGTTGTTCTTGAACTGTTTGGTGAATCAAATGATTTTTCTCAATGAATTTCTTGGCCCTCTCTATGTTTCTATGTCCATCTATAGCTACATATTTCTCAAATATGAAATCCAAAGGCGATTTGGGAAAATAATCAAGGCATGCCTCAAAAGGCGAAGTTAGAGTAGAAAAGTGTTTTCTTGGTTGTCAGCATACTGAATATAATGCAACTGTTCATCCCACAACTTAGGATGTTTGCTACAATATACTCTTAGCAAATGAATAACTGTCATGTTAACCACTTCATTTTGAACATCTATTTTTGGATGCAAGACTGTAGTTTCCTTCAACTTGGCATCCATCAAGTTCCATAAATTTGACCAAAAATTCCCAAAAAATTAGGAAAAACAATCACTTACAATAGAAGTAGGTAATCCAAAATGAACCCATACATTTTAAAGTAAAAGTTGAGTTGTTTTTTCAGCTGTAATTTGTTTTTTAGAAGGCATTAATATGCACATCTTGTTGAACCTTTCTACAACTATGTACAAATAATCATGACCTTTTCTTAATAAAGGAAGAACTCCTACAAAATCCATAGAAACACTCTCCCATGGACGTGAAGGAACTAGAAGTGGTGTGTACAATCCTAGTTTCCTATTACCAAGATTACTAGCTACATATAATGAAGAACCTCTAATCAAATGTGACACACTTTTAAGCATATGAGGCCAGTAAAAATACCTCTGAAGATTTGGCACTGTTTTACTTACACTGAAATGTCCAACAATAAGAGAAGTGTGCGCTTCCCTTGTGACATTTACTCTCTCACTGTGGAACACAAATTTTTCCCAAATGATATGACATATTATCATGTACATGGTCGTCTAATTCCTCAACTTGGTGGCCTTGAGTCAATTTGAATATACCTCTTGAAAGTCGCCATCATGTGCGTATTGTTCAACAAAACTTTCTGGTAAAACAGAATGATTCTTCAGTAAAATGGCTACATTAACAACTAGTCTAGAAAGCATATCAACAACTCTGTTATAAATACCTTTCTTATATCTGACTACCAAGTGGAATTTTTGTAAGAATCCCATCCAACGAAAGTTCCTTTATTGCTGCAACTTTTTTTGAGATTGCAGATATTGCAAAGGTTGATGATCGGTGTGAATAATGGTTTCTTTTCCCATTAAATAATTCTTCCATTTCTTCACACTTTGCACCAATGTGTAAATCTCTTTATCATATATACGATAGTTAACAAAAATACCATTAAAAATCTCAGAATGAAATGAAATGGGCTTACCATGTGTTATAGACATTTTTGTGCCTTACAGCATGAAGCATGAAATGTCCATAATCTAAGGGATCCAAAGTCCCTAAACATTTTGTTCCTACCCCTAGAGGAACAAGGTCAGCAAACCACAGCAATCCAAATCAGTTCTCCACTGAAAATTACTCAAAAACAAGTCAATTATGGATCATGTCAACTGCTCCATTGAGCATCTGCGCTGAATGTCAACTGCTCCATGGTCTACCTGCGTTGAATGTCAACTCCAACAAAGGCTACCTGCACTAAGCGAGTTTGGACAAGTGGAAGGCTCATTCCTCAATGTGTCAGTGCCCAGGAAGCTTCCAAAGTGACACTTGGATCAGGGAATTCGCCTAGTGATGAGTAAGAGGTTCTAAAACTCCAAGTGGAAGCAAGGATCTCCAAGTCGACTCAAGAACTAAAGAAGAACTGAAGATGGAGAGGACACTAGTCAGCTTCATACCAGCCTCAAGCTGACTCATGCTTTCTCCAAAACTCTATATATGGATCTCTCTCCCATGAGATCTAGAGGTTGGAATTTTGTGAAAGCAAAGAATTGCTGTTGGTTTGAGTATAGAATTATTGAGGTGATTTGCTTTGAAGGAGCTGAAGAGGAGATTTCTTTCTGCTGGGAAGGTGATGCTGGATTGGGCCTCTTATGGTTGTATCACTTCCTGAACCTTACTTCTTCCATTAATAAAGCATTTGAGGTTCTTCTATATGCATGTGTTTCAATGATGTATTGTTGTACTTGTGTATTTGAGTTATTCTAATCCTTGAATCAATTATGAATGTATGCTTCTTGTAGTTTCCCTCTCTTGTTATTTTGCAGGATCTTGGTGTAGCTGGGCCCGTGTAAGAGCAAGGAGTTGGGAGCAAGCGGCAAGGGGAGAAGATTGGATCAACCATTAGCGGAAGACATCGGTTAGTGGATCTCTTTGTTCCCTCTTTTACATCTCATAAAGAAGAAATCTTAGATAGCTTTGCTTTGATTGTTGCTAAGTAACTATCACCCTTAGAGTGGGATAGGGTCATTCCGTATTGGATACTTTTCCCAACAACACCATGATGTAAAAGAATTTCACCCATGACATAGTCACTTGCATCTATTGTATTTCAAATGGTTGCTTCAAATACAACAATTCTAAATCTGGGGCTGAACTGGTCTTTTGTTTTAAATAATTGAATGATTTTTGTTGTTTGCCTCCCCACTGGAAGAAAACATTCACGCTGGTCAAATCATGTAGCGGAGCTACTATGGAAGAGAAATTCGCAATGAACTTTCTCAAGTACAGTGATGCTCCCAGAAAACTCCTTACTTTTGTGACTGATTTGGGTATTGGCCAATTCACAATGACCGAAACATTAGAGGGGTCAATCTTTAGCTCACCTCCTACAACTATGTGGCCCAAATACGCTAAGGAATTTTTCTCAAATTCACTTTTAGAGATCTTCAGAAATAACTTTTCTTTTTTCAAGACACCCAATACTTTCCTCACATGCTTGACATGCTCTTCTCATGATCTTTTTAATATAAAAATATCATCTAAATAGAAAATTACAAAATCATCAAGAAAGGATCTTAAAACATCATTCATAATTTCCTTGAATGTAGCTGGAGCGTTGCAAAGACTAAAAGGCATAACTAACCACTCAAACAATCCCTGTTTGGTTTTAAAACCAATCTTCCAAATATACTCCTCAACTATTCTAACTTGATGATATCCACTTCTCAAGTCTAATTTACTGAAATATTTTGCATTCTTCAAATGATCTAGCAAATCATCTATTATGGGTAGTGGGTATCAATTCTTTATGGTAATTTTATTCAAAGCTCAATAATATTCACACATGCACCAGGTTCCATCTCTCTTGGGTACCTAAACAATTGGTGAACCACATGGCGAAGTAGAGAGACAAATTAAGCCTTTATCTAACAATTCCTGGACCTATTTCTTAATTTGTAAACTTTCCAGAATTCACATTTGGGAGTGGGCAATCTTGTTGTAGCTGAATTTCATGTTGAATTCCCCTTTTTGGTGGTAATCCCTTTGGTTCTTGAAACCCATCTCCATATTGATTCACCACATCAACCAATTCGGCTTTCAACTACATGTCACAGTCTATAAAGGATTCACACTCTGTGTCATTCTTCCACATTTTCATAAGGAGCATGATATTCTTGGTGGAATTGACCAGTCACTTCATTTGCCCCGCGCTTGCTAAAGACATATTAATATTTCTACAATGGGATCTCACAATATACTCCACTCCATCTTTCAACAAATGATATTTGTTCTCAAATCTATGGAAAACGACTTTCCGTTCATACAGATACGGGCTTCCCAACATAATTCTAGAAATATTCAGTGGCACTACATCTAATTTGACCTCATCAACGAAATTGGTAGTCATAGAAAACCTGAAAACGCATTTCCTTGTGACTTGAATATTTGCATCCTTCGCTATCTAACCCAATGGATATGGTTTATGACGAGGCACGGTTTCTAGAGTCAACATCTTGACCAATTCTGTAGAAATTAAATTTGCCTGGGATCCACTCTCAAACAACGTATCAATCTTGGTGTGTTTGGAAATAACTCTGATATGGAACAACTCAATTCTGTTTTCTTCATTTGAAGCACTATTGGAGTTATTTTCTGCACTGGTTCTTTCCACAACTTCCTCTTTGCTTGTTTTTTCCACGACTTTTCCTTTAGTGACTGTGGCTGCAATCTTTGTTTCATCACCTGAGTCAGAACCCAAGTCTTGTTGTATAACAGTGTTTGTCTTATGTTTCCCTTTATTGTTAAATTTCTTCAGTGTTAATTTAGGATGAAGATTCCAGTAATTCGCTTCATCGCGGCTGTCTTCGGAAAAATTCTTGCACATGGGTTTCTCCCCTTCTTTCCTAGCAGAAGCATTTTTCTTCCACATTACTTTAGATTTCTTTCCTTTTTTACCACTTTGGAATGACTTCTTCTTACCTTCTTCTTGTACATTTTTCCATCTTGCTTCAAAGTGTGTAGCTTGAACATAGACCTCATCAAGTTTCGTGGGATTAAACATAAGAATGGTGTGTCAAAGATAGCTATGCAAACCTCCTATGTATTTCAGCAAAGTATCATGTGACTGCAAGTCTACTCCTAGCATAAGAGATCTTCTCCTAAATTCCTGAGTATACTTTTGCACATTTTGACCTTTTAACTATCTAAAATTTTTCCAATTCATGATATATTTTTGCATATGAGCTAAAGGATAGAATTTTCTTTTTATAGCAGCAATGAAATTAGACAAAGTAATAGAGATCTTACCATGTTTTTTGATATCGTCTTGAGTCCTTGCTTCCCACCGAATGAGTGTTGCACCCTCCATTCTCAATGAAGCCTACTGAATTTTGATATCATCCTCTTGAAGGTTCTGAATCCTGCAATAAACCTCCAACTGACGAATTCAATTATCAATCTTCTTTGCATTCACTTCACATTATACATGGGAAACTCGAATTTAACATCATGTTTTAGAAAAGGTGATTTACTAGTTCCTTTTCAAGAATGATGATGAGTATGAGTAAGGTTTGTATTAGTGGAAGAGTGTGGAGATGCTTTTGAAGAAGAAGAGGAAGAAGATGGTGGAGAAGGTGGAGGTTTGTCTCTATTCCCATTACCTCCTTTTCCATTACCTTCTCTTGAAGAACCCTATCCATTGGTAGGTTTGGAACTTTCTCCTTGCAACCTTCTATTCCTCTCTTCATAGAGGACCTTAACCATCTCAGTCATATCGAAAAAATCCTTTCTGAATGTTCTTTCATCATCGGTCATGGTAGGTTCACCTTCATGAGACATGGTCTTTGAAGACTCAACTGTACCTTCTACAACTTGAGGATGTACTGGTGTATAAGACTTTGGAAACCTTTCTCTTCTTCCCCTTGAGCTAACTACACATCTTTCAATCAACTTCCCTTCTCCTCTTTTCTTTTTTAACCTTGTTTTATTTTGCCTTTGTAGTTGATAGTGCCACTACAGATTGTTTCTTACTCATCCAACTGACTGCACCTCCAAATAGGTTAAACACATACCCGCTTGTAGATCTTCTTTGATCCAGATCTCCAGCCCATTCTGCATCAACAAAGACACCAATATTCAACACTTTGTCCAATCCTGGTCTTCCTTGGTAGCGCAAACCATAATTACTAGTGCCACGCAAATACCTGAAAACTCGCTTCACTGCTGTCCAATGCTCTTTTCCTGGTTTTGACATAAACCTACTCAATACTCCCACTGCATGTGCAATGTCTGGTCTAGTACAGACCATTGCATACATTAGGCTACCGACTGCACTTGCATATGGAACACGAGACATGTCCTTTTCCTCTTTTTGTGTCTTGGGATGTTGTTCAACAGATAACTTTACACCTATAGGAATAGGAACCTTCACCGTTTACTATCCTGCATATTAAATATCTGCAATATTGTCTCGACATACTTCCTCTGGTTTAACCAAAGTTTCCTATTTTCCTGATCTCTTTTAATTTCCATGCCCAAAATATAGTTTGCAGCACCAATATCTTTCATGTCCAATTTGGAGGACAATTGGGTCTTCAAATCCTAGATAATTTCTTTGTCATTTCCAACCAGCAACATATCATCCACATAAAAGACCAAATAAACAACACGGTCACCAATTAATTTAAAATACACAGAGTGATCTGCTTTGCTTCTGGTGAAGCCAAGTCCCTGTATAAATGTATCAAATTTCTGATACCACATCTTTGGTGACTGTTTTAACCCATACAGAGACTTATTTAACTTGCATACCAGTTCTTTCTCACCCTTCACCGCAAAGCCTTTAGGTTGCTTCATGTAGATTTTGACTTCCAGATCCCCATGAAGAATTGTTGTCTTCACATCCATCTATTCTACGTCAAAATCAAAAGCAGTAGTAACAGATAAAAGTAACATAATAGAAGTTACCTTGGCAACAAGAGAAAAAATATCACCAAAATCAATTCCCGGCACCTGGAAATAACCTTTTGCTACCAATCGAGCTTTGTATTTCTCCACCTTTCCTTCTGCATTTGTATTCTTCTTGAACACCCATTTACTGCCAATGGGTTTCCTTCTAGCTAGCAACTCCACCAGATCCCAAGCCTCATTTTTGTGCAAATATGCCATTTCATCAACCATGGCCTCTTTCCAGATTTTTCCATCCTCTGAATCTACTGCTTCCTTCAAAATTCTGGGATAATCATCAGTAATAGATAAAGTAAAGTTTGAAGAAAAAGCAGATGGACTATACCTTTCTGGCTACCTTCTTTCTCGAACTGATCTTCTCACACCCAAAGTTTGTGGCTCTTCATCTTCTGATTCCTCTTCTACTGTAGATTTTGATTCTTCCTCCTTTAGCTCAAACTCTATATTCTCAAGTTCCTTTGGTTGGACTTCATGTTTAATAACATCTTTCACCTCTCTGAACACCACATCTCGGTTGTACACAACCTTCCTTCTTACTGGGTTCCAAAGCTTATAACCCTTTAAACCATCCTTATACCCAATAAGGATGCACTTTTCAGATTTACTATCCAACTTGGTTCGTTTCTCCTTTGGAACATGTACATATGCATCACATCCAAATACCCTCAGATGTGAAAGAGAGGGTTTCTTACCAGTCTATACCTCTTGTGGATTTTTATCTTCCAACGCTGATGAAGGTGATCTGTTCACCAAGTAACATGCTGTATCCACCGCCTCTACCCAAAATTCCTGTCCCAACCCAACACCATTGAGCATGCTTCTTGCCCTTTCCATCAAAGTCTTGTTCATTCTTTCTGCAAGTCCATTTTGCTGAGGTGTATATGGAGTAGTCTTATGCCGTGCTATACCACACTTCTTAGAGAATTCTTCAAATTCCTTACAGAAAAATTCTCCACCGTTATCTATCCTCAACGCCTTTATCTTCTTCCCTGTCTGGTTTTCCACCAGAGCCTTTAAGTCTTTAAACCTGTCAAAGACTTTAGATTTCTTCTTAAGAAAGTATATCCATGTATTCTTTGAGAAGTCATCTATAAATGATACATAGTACATAGACTTACCCATTGATTGAACCTTCACAGGTCCAAACACATCACTTTGCACAAGCTCTAATATATGTTTCACCCTCTTACAACCAGAGGGGAAACTCACCCGATTCTGCTTCCCATATACACAATTTTAACAAAAATCAAAATCTAAAGAGCTATTACTCATACCTTCTATCATACCTTTTCCATGAAGTATTCGAAGGCCCTTCTGTCCAATATGTCCAAGCCTTTGATGTCACAGCATGGTCTTCTCTCCAGAGACCACTAGATTTTCTGCTCCACTTTCAGGAACCACAGAATTGTTGCACCCATCAATAACCATGCTACCTTGCAGCTTGTACAAAGTTCCAATCCGAAATCCCTGCATCAATACCAGTGCTTCCCGAACCATCTTGTAGGTATCCTTCTCGAACACTATTTTTACACTTGTATCATGCAACTTGCTTACAGAAATCAGATTTCTGGCCAACTGTTAAAGACACATGAGTAACAGAGGAATATGAAAGATAAAACATGAGAGTACTATTTTTATTAAAAAATGATTTAAATTTATAGTACATGTTGTGACCGTTGGGTTTCACATCCCAAGGTCTCTTGGACTCCTTTTGTCCATTCGGCTTCCATACTAACCCATTGAGGATTAGGCATCCAACATTCCCCCCCTTAATCCGAAGGGTTATGTATGAGTCCAAGAAGAGATTTGTAATACAAAATGTGCAAAAATGCATGGCAGCACTAGGGTGAATGTGCTCTCTGAAATGTTGGTATAAAGGGTGGTGGTTTAAGGATGGCCACCAACACTGGAATGCTTAGTGCAGTTCCCAAAACTCTTCCAAAATTGGCAAGAAGCTGAAGTCTTCTGCTAGGGGAAGTGCTCCTATTTTTTTGAAGAGGGAAACCTTCAACCAATAAAGGGAGGTCTCACCCTGCATAAAAGGGAGAACTTCAACCTGAAAAGGGAAGTCTCAACCTGTGATGGTTTAAGGATGACCAACAACTCTGGAATGCTTAATGCAATTCCTGGAACTCTTCCAAAACTGGCAAGAAGATGAAGTCTTATGCTAGAGGAAGTGTCCCCAATTTTGTTCCTAGAATTCTTCCGAAGCTTGCAAGAAGCTGAAGTCTTCTGCTAGAGGAAGTGTGCCAGATTACCAACTCAAGGCATGCTCAGGGGCATCTTTGTCTCTAGCTACAACTCTGAAACTGGTGTGGCAGGTTGTGGCTCAGGCTCGCTTGATGTGACTTTGAAGCTTGTAGATGACCATCATTTCCCCCCCTGTCAGATACAAGGTGAGATGATGGAGAAAACTCAACTACAAGACTGTTCAATACTCTGGAACAAGTTCTGACATGTGTTTGGAATATCTTCTTGGCAGTTGATGCCCATTGCCAAGAAGCGATCCATCCAAGATGAATCTTTGTTCTTGCAGGACATTTATTTCTGAAGCATCCGTGTGAAGAATGACTGGTTTTATGACAGTGCTTACATGGATGAATACCAAAACAGTTATCTTTCAAATGGCCAACTCGGTCACAGCATTCGCATTTCACGATCTGTTGTTGTTGTTGTTGCTATGGAAGAGAGGCAAAATCTGGAATAGCTGGAGGTGAACTATCATAAGGAGCAGTTGAACTGTCATGAATGAATCCATCACTCTGAAACTGAATGGGTTTTGAGTAGTCTGGAATATGAAAGGACAAGTCCTTGTCATATCCAAGACCGGTTCCCAAGGTCTGATGATGGGCTTGGGAATTGCAGACTGAGTTTCGGCATATACATGTACAACTACTGTTTTATTGGGTACTAAATCTGAATGAACTGTAACATTATTGTCTTGCTATTTATGGGAGTTTGTTTCAATCTTCTGAACAGAAAAAAGTTCAGAATGATGACTCCACTACTGTAATTATTCCTGCTGTAGCTTTGTCTCAAGCTGCAAAAACTCAATATTCTCCTGTGCACTTTGTAGACATATTTTAATATTGAATAGAGAGGTTTTGTTGATCTTAACCATCTCATCAACAACAGAATGTATCAGATTATTTAACAAATCTAATGCATTATCAAGTCTGGTCATTTTCTTCATTATCTTATATGTTAAAGAAACTGATCACAACTATTAACCAGTGAAGAAGAAGCAACAATCACTCACAATTCAATGTCACTGCAATATCCTCCATAAATGTGCACCAAATAACTAGTGTGCAATAACTCTATTCAATGTACATACCAGGACTTCAACTCAAAGACTTATCCTCCAACCAACAAACAACAATGATTGTAATGTATTCACAATCCACTACATATGCATAACAGTTCACTCATGACCAACATATAAAATTAAATAGAGCAACCACCAGACATCCACGAGATTAAAACAAAAGGATCCATGACCACGAGGACAAATCTTAAACCGTGGTTACACATGCTATTTTTATTTTTATTTTTTTATTTTTTTATTTTTTATTTCTTTGCAAGTCAAGCACAACCCCCTGCCCTTAGTCGCGATGCGGAAATCAGACCCTTATTCGCAAGTCCAACAGTCAACAAAAATATTGAACAACAACCTTAAACATAATGTGACAATGAGCTACTAAAGTCGTTGGAAGAAGAACTCAGCTTCTGAGTGCCTGGATTGTGTATACCTCTTTGTTGGTGACGGATTAGCTCGAAGCACAGTAAAATGGCTGCAATATGAGGTCTATTGATGCACAGTTCTCAAGATTGTTTTGTGGCAGATTGTTGACTCCTCTATGTGGTGATGATTCGAAATTCTGATGAATCAATCAACGCTTATACCCCACTATCTAATGCTTCTTCAACGCTCATGTGTAGAATAAGAACAAGGAACCAATCCTTTGTGAGAAGACTTGGTAACAAAAACTAGAACAAATACAAAACATTAACTCTTTCCTTTTGGGATGAAATCTTCATCCTTCACTGAAGTCAGCTGGAAGTTAGTTTCCTCTTGCAAGACAAATAATGCAAGTCGGAGTGACTTCCAATAGCTACAACAATGGTACCAACACATCAAATATGCTACCATACAGATGCATCATTGAGCATAATTTCATTTCCAATTCTTAAAATGAGTAGCACAGAAAACTATGCGTGGTTTGAGTTATGATTGATTTCTATAAGAATTCTTTGAGAACTTTAAGGTTTGATTCTACTCAGAAAGAGACAACTACCATAAGCAAGACGTGCTAGCACAAAATGAAGAATGCTCTCCAACATATTTTGAAATGAGTTTACTAAACTCTATTGATCTATGAATATTAGACAAATGAGGAAGTAATAAGACAGATAAGGACCACAACAATGAGAATGCCTCGTAATTCTCCATCCATCAAGGTTTGCACCCCAAGAAGACTTTCTTAAGCTGTAAAGATGATATCAACCAATCATACTTTCTTCATGCTTCAATGACGCTGGCTGATATATCTCTCAAGTTGCAAAATTATAACAGTTGCTCCAAATTATTTGAGGCCTGATATTGAGCATGGTGACTTCTTCGAAGAGGAAGATGACATCATTTGCACCCTCTATACTAGCATTGGAAGCAGATGATCTATCATTGCAGCCCAGTTGCCAGGGCGAACAGAAAACGACATAAAAAACTACTGGAACACGTGGCTAAAGAGAAAATTGCTTGGAAAATGCAGCAAGGACAATGATAATCAACAAATCTGGCACCTACTGGCAAAAGAAGCAGCTAAAGGGTGGTTGCGGCAAGTGGACTCTTATTCCTTATTCATATTGTCCTCTCACAAAAGTTCTGGAACCCGTTCCGTGGTTCACTTCAAATAAATTTTCTATCTCGGGCAATGAAAATGGCATTTACATGGTGGAGATGTTGGAACTGTTTGCTGTATCAAAACTAGAAACACGAAAAGGGCCTCCCAGTGTTTTCTTTGTATTCTTAGATGAGTTTCAAAAGGAAAAATCAAACCCTAATGCGAATTCAGTTGCCACCGTCGGGAAAACAGGAACAACATCAGGATAGTTCAATGCATGTCAGGCCATCATTGAGCAACATGATAATGTTATGAGCAACGTTCAGTGCACAGCATGTCAGACAGGCAAGTGGACTTTGGTATGGCAGTTCAACGTATGGACAGTGAGTCAGAGACCAAAAATAGAGGCCTGCGGATTTCAGAGGTCAGGAATGTCAGGATGGGAGGATAATGGCTAAAATTGGTCTTTCTTCAACACGGAATACAACTGCAACAATCGAACATATAGAAACCCTGAAATTGATGCACAATGACAGAGAGAACGCACACAAGAGGAGAGAGAGTGCACTGATTCTATATGTTGTGGAATGAGTGGTGAAATTGGGTCATGAAAATGCCGCAGTCTATCAGCATGCATGTGTTTAGCTGAGCCATGGGCAAAGGAAATGCACACAGAGATTATTTTACCAGCTGGCCATATCGCATCACTGCAGAGTCTAGTATACTATATGCCACAGGGAGAGAGCAATTCTAGAAAAAACCGATTCCAAGAATCATCACTCAAATCTGTCCGCAGAGAACTTTATAATGAAACAGCATAGTTGACAGGGCACACTGACACATATATAGAGGGACAGTCCTGCCTCCATGGGAACCGGAGATAGAGTGACAGGCATAAAATGGAATAAACATTTTTGAGCTAATCCTAGAACCTTCATATCACCAGGCACAGGGACATTCAAAACGTTTAGAATATCTTTAACCGATGTATAGAGACACAACGCAGGGAAAATCGACAAACGTTTTGTATTCTGTTGAACTTCGCTTAGACTTCAACCTCAATGTCAATGCATGAATTAATCAACCAGCAATATCACTGCATCGAGAGTTCAGGACCCACATAACATTAATGGTCAATGCATAGGTCGGTGAAAGAAACACAAAAAAAGGCCACAAGAAAACAGTGACTCAAATATGAGCAGGGTCAGAATTCGCCCGCTCTGATACCATGTTAAACACACATGGGCAGCAGAGGAATATGAAAGATAAAACATGAGAGTACTATTTTTTATTAACAAACGATTTACATTTATAGTACATGTTGTGACCGTTGGGTTTCACATCCCAAGGTCTCTTGAACTCCTTTTGTCCATTGGGCTTCCACACTAACCCATTGAGGATTAGGTGTCCAACACCAACGCAGGAATATGTTGAACACCCAGAAGTGTTCTAACCCTTACACCTTGCAACTTCAACTTTACTTTTCCATGACCAACAATTCAAGCCTTTCTATCATCCCCTAAGAAGACATCACCACCATTGTATTTCTCATACTATCAGAACCACTCTCTATGGGGAGTGAAGTGAAAGGATGCATTTGAGTCAATCAACCATGCCTCATGATCTACATGTGTACTTGAAGAAGCCAAGTACACATCCCCACCTTCATCTGAGGTGGTTTTCGCCTCTGCAGAAGGAGCATCATCAGATCCCTTTCCTTTTTCAGGAGCTTTATATTTACAGTCCCTTTTGTAGTGCCCTTCCTTTTGGCATTTCCAGTACACTACCTTTACAGGTTTTCCTGGAGATTTAGATCTCCCACTCAATGACTTATTTTTGTTTTTGTTCTGGGACCGTCCTCGTACAGACAAGGCATCGCCATTCTGGCTCTCCATATTTTTTTGTCTCATCTCCTCTGTCAGCAAGGATGAGACTATTTCATCAAACTGCAAGGCAGTTGCATTGCTACCTATTGCAATAACCAGACTATCCCACGAATCTGGTAGAGAACACAACAAACTGATGCACTTATATTCATTTAAAATTTTAATATCAACAGATTCTAACTGACTTACCACAGTATTAAATGCGTTTAGATGCACTGTCACCGAGTCTCCATTTTTCATCCTCAGGTTATACAAATTTTTCCGCAGGAATAATTTATTCACTAGAGACTTAGATTGGTACAAAGTGCCTAACTTGCCCCAAAAATCCTTTGTCATAGATTCCCCTGATACATTCAGCAATACTAAATCTGAGACACACAATCGTATTGTGCTCTTTGCCTTCCAATCCAAATTCTTCCATTCTTCGTTGGGCACTCCCGATGGTTTAGTACTGGGATCTATCGCGATCGACTAAGCTTTATCCACCAACAGATCCTCCATCTTGAGTTTCCACAACGCAAAACTGTGACCATTAAATTTCTCGATCTCTATCTTTCCACTGCTCGCCATCTTCTTTCACCATCAGAATCGATCTCGCAGATCTCCCACTGAATAGGGTCTACCACAAGCCCGATCAAAACCCCTTAGAAACAAAGGTGTTCACTTGAAGCCAAAACATCTCCGATACCAAATGTAGGTTTTAACCCCATACAGAAATTACGTGCATACGAATTCTAAAACAAATAAAATAAATAATGCAAGAGCATAACACATAAAATACAAATACACAGAGATTTCCCCTGGATCCCATAACTGGGACTACCAGCTTGATTTTTATATTCCTTTCCATGTTATAATACATATTTATACATGCTGAAGCTTCCAATACCATGGACCGAAAACCATTGCGTCCAAAACCATGGACCGAAAACCATCACGTCCAAAAACATGTGCGAAAATCATGCACAAAACCATAGGTGGGTCCGCCCGACCTAACATAGGTTCCAGAACCAAAATTTTCTGGGGCGTTGCCCCGGACCCCATAGAGTGGGGTTACTTGCACGCCTCAAACACCCTATGACCCCCCCCACTATGCAATCGGTGCAATGATGGGGGGGGGGGCGCTCTGCCCTGCCTCTACACCCCCAGTTAACTACGTGGGCTAGTCGTGGAAAGAATCTAACACAACCCAACACAACTTGATCTGATATGGAGCATATTAGTAATGTTATGCTAATTCTCAATTCAGAATAAAACCCAAGATGCTTATCATTTTCTTGTCAAGTGCTTAAGGGTTCACCATTTTGTTTAATTAATTTATTCCCATGAGAGTTTCTTATGTAAATGTTATAAACAATTTAACAATTAACACATCCTAAAAAATAAAAAAATAACAGCAAAGAACATCAAGATACAACACAAAACACAAAGATTTGATGAGGAGTTCACCCCTCTTGGGCTACGTCTCCTTGGTCTAGCTTCCAATGGTTGGGCCTCTTTATTATGCTCAAAATTACAACAAAACTGTGTTTACAATGCTCAAATTCCTCTAAAACCTGTCTCCATGAGTTTATAATAGTCAAAATTGGTAGAATTGACTCTTTTTGCAACCAATTTGGTGAAAAATTGAAAAAGTTATGACTTCCTCTTTTCTTCCCACTATTCGTTCCACAAAATTCTCCACATTCGACAAGAACCCACAATTTCGCTCCAAAATCTGCTAACCGAGCGAGAATTTCGTTGTGCCATGGGCGATAATGTGTCGGCATCGATTGTCTTTATTACATATTGCCATCGACATGAAATCATGGCAACCTTATGGTCTTGTGAACAAAACGAGTGATTGTGCGATTGCGATATCGGTCGACCTAACGAGATTATTAACAGAAATACATAACTTATCGCATCCGGGATCTCATCGCACATCGCAATCGGTGGTAGTAAAATGCGAGACTATGCTTTCTACGGGATGCAATTGCAATTTTCGATTGTGATATCGCATTACAACTTGGTAGCTGCCGGGCTGATTCTATAGTGTGCTCCCTTTGCCAATCCATCACAATTCGCAACATGTGGGGGCCAATGGTGGCTAACCACTTGGAACCTCCTCATTCGCTGAAGGACTTTTCCACATTATCAAATCCTACCATGCGTATAAGTCAAACTAAATTTTCACTTGCTATAGCTTTTGCACATGAGCTTAGATTTGAGTGTCGTGTGCACCATTAGATTCAGAATCACGAGCTCTTCAATCTAAAGTTGAGTTTAACAAAATTCTGATACTTTTATTTTTTTAGCATAATTTTGAGCACCTGATGAATGGTCTAGCGTTACATTGTGGAAAATATTGTCTCAATATGAAAATCAATCATGGTTAATAATGATCAACCATGGTCAAACGTTGCACTGTTACATGGATTGTCTCAATATGAAAATCAATCAAGGTCAACCATGGTCAACAATGATTATTTTATGGTTTATAATATTTATCTCAAGGTTTATATACATTGGGTTTATAATATTTATCCCTTGGGTTCATAATCCCCTGGGGTTTTAGTATTACTCCCTTGGGTTTATTAATCTAAGGGTTCATAATCCGTTGGGGTTTTAGTATTACTCCCCTGGGTTTATTAATCTAAGGGTTCATATTCCTAGGGTTTAATATTATTCCCTTGGTTCAACCGTGGTTGAGCATGGCCCAACATCGCAGGTGTGACAAATATTGTCTCAATACGAAAATCAACCATGGTCAACCATGTTTATTTAAGAGATTATAATATTTATCTTAGGGTTTATATACTTTAGATTTATATTATTCCATTATTAATATAATGATTCAGCCATGGTTGAGCATGGTCCAACATCACATTTTGAAAAATATTTCTTCAATATGAAAATCAACCATGGTCAAACATGTTTATTTAAGGGTTTATAATATTTATATTAATGATTAAATACCTTGGGTTTACATTATTCCTTTGGGTTTATAGTATTAATCCCTTGGGTTTGGGTTTATAATATCAATTATGGTCAACCATGATCCTCCATTGTCAATCATGATTGACTATGGTCAACCATGTTTTATAAAATCTTTCATGCTCAACCATGGTCAATCATGGTCAACGATGGTCCAATGTCACATTGTGACAAAGATTGTCTCAAAATGAAAATCAACCATGGTCTAGTGTCGCTTTGTGACGATGGTTGTCTCAATATGAAAATAAATCATGGTAAACCATGGTCAACCATGGTCCAACGCCACATTGTGATAAGGAACAATAAATCATGGTAAACCATGGTCAACCATGGTCCAACGCCACATTGTGATAAGGATTGTTTCTCTATGAAAATCATCCATGGTCAAGCGTGGTCAACTGTGTTTATTTTATGATTTATAATATTTATCTTGGTGTTTATATGCCTTAGTTTATAATATATATGCCTTGTGTTTAATATTTTTCTCTTAAGTTCATAATTCCTTGGGTTTATAATATCAATTCCTTGAGTTTGTTTATCTGAGGGTTCATATTCCCAGGGTTTAATATTAACTAATATATAATAATATAATAATGTTTAAATTAATATTTATTAATACAATATTTTCTAAATACATAATTAATATATTAATATATTAACATTAAGATTTATTATATATGGCTTATAATATTGAAATTGATATTAAGGTTTATAATAGAGCATATATTAAGTTGACACCTATGACATATATCAACTATATTTATTAATGTGGTTGTGCTAATTTCATATTATATTTTGTTAATTATGATTTAGCGAAAAACTTTAGAAGTCTCAATACTCACTGCCACTCACCAAGTTACTATTATATCAACTACATTTATTAATGGGATTGTGCTAATTTCATATTATATTTTGTTAATTATAATTTAACAACCAACTTTAAGGCATCAATACTAAGTTCCACTCACCAAGTTACCATTTGTGGATGAGTTTATTTTACTAACAGGCCGTGAGCTATGAGCCATTTGATGGTCCATCTCTTAACACCAACATTCTTCCATCCCACGTAGCATGAGAACGAACTCACACCATCGTAATTTAGGTCGTTTCACATTTCGTTTGGGTATATGTAAGGCAAAATTAGCCAAATAATAAACTGCCCCAAATTCACATAGGCTTTCGCACTGTCGATCTGATAACACTTCAGGCCCTCAGGGTTAACACTGCGATTGACTCTTCTCATCCATACGCCAGGTAAAATCCAGGTAAGATATGAGAATTATGCCAACTATTCCTCCCAAATCAGTTTCATTATGTATTCTTCCCTGCACCCCGCTTCATAGACTTCAACTTCTTCGATCTCTGCCAAGTGCCATATCACCCTCCAAATTTTCCTCTAAAATTTGCCACCTCTTTAGTCTTAACTCACCACCATAGCAAATTGTTAGGGTTACATTTGGCACTGTGTTCCTAAATGAGCGCATTTGATCAATAACACAAAAGGTTTCGATCTATCATCCAAATTTAGATAACAACGAAATATTTTGAAGATTTGTAATAATGGGAGGATGCTCTATTTTGATTATTTGATATGGTCGTAATTTTTAGAAACTATTTTTTTTAAGGATTTGATTACAATTTTTATTTTGTTCATGTTTGTTATTTCAGGAACAGGCATGGAAGCGATCGAGGAACCAATATGGAAATTTTTGGAGGATTGTATGGAATCGATTTCTATAACAAATATATGGAAAATGAAAAAAAAAACTTGGTAATCCAGGTAATCATATCAAGACTGTTGATGAACAAGCAGCGAATTAGTTCAAATGTGAAGAAAATAGGCAAGATCAGTTTGCTCATATTTTTGTTTGTTCCAGATCTTGGTATCTTTAGCCAAATATGATTGTCATCTTTATTTCTATTGCTCGGTAGTTGTTATTTGATCCTTTGTTCTGTGATTTACAGAATGTGAAAAATTCTGAAATTCTAAATACATAATTCTAGATTCTATGGATGCCCTTACCATATTTAAGCTAAAAATTTGTTTTGCTTTTGTGTGTACAGGTGTCAGAATAGCGAGGGCTTAGAGTTAAAAAGACCTTAGAGCCAAACAACATATCAGTTTGAAGGTTGTTGCCAGGAAAATAGTTCAAAGAAATATGCTAATATTTTCCTTAATTTAAGAAACTATTATGCAACGGATGGAAACCAATGGACTCTAATTTCAAGGAGCTTTGTCTCATTTCCTTTTTGGGACGATGTAATTATTTTGCAGTGGAGAAGTTTGTTTATTATAAAAGAGATTATTGTAATCAAATAGGACGACCATAATGTGGTATCACAGGAAGCTGAACATGTTGTAGTATGGATAGGTCTTTGAAAATAGAGAAAATGACTATGATCTTTTTACTTAAACTATGCATTTTAAAAGGAGAAGAAAAAAGAGGCTCAGCCTGCAACTTCTATTGTCATTTTATTTTTATTGCAGAGATTTTTCACATGTCCAAATTGTTCAAATTATATGAGTAAGATGTCTCTATACATATGTAATTTTATTATCTAATCAAATTACATTTGGCACATGTTTTGAGCTTAAATATTATTTGTGTTGAATGATGTTAGATTTAGATCTTGTACTTGGGTGATATTTAGGAAGATAAAGTGAATGCTTTGTTTTTCTTTCATGAAATATTGATACACGTGTTATAAGTTAAATATTAATTTAAGAATTGGATCTCTTTTTTAGTTTATTCAAATTAGTTTAGTTTGGATTTAATAGAGTAGTTATGATTTTTTTACTTTTTATCAAGATATTGTTGTTCATATTTTTTTTGGTTGCATTGGATAATATGTTTATCTTTTAGATTTATACTGCATTGAGGTATTAGAATCATTTAAGCTTTATTAGTTTATTTCTATTTAGAGAAAGACATAGTAGACTAAGTGAGTCCTAAAAGTCATTAAGAGCAACCATCCTAAATAACTTAGGTTATTAAAGTACCTTGGACTGCGTTGTTTCATGTCCTATTAATGAGTGGTCAATTCTTCCTATCAACACTCTCTTTGCTAGAATATGTAAATGGAGGGTAGGGTGGCTTGATTCACAATAACACTATGTAACTTTGAAGGACTTGAATAGATTTAAACCCGTGACATACCTTAAAGTTCAATAGGTTTAAATAAATTGTAAACATAGTTTGTTTTGTCTCTAATTCTAATTTAGTTGGGGTTATCTAATTGAGTAACAATAAATTATTAATTCTTACAATAGTTGATAATTAAAAATAGCAGCTTCACAGGGGTAGGTGAGTTGGTAATCACAATGCAGTGAAGTTCCTTAGAAAGGCAGGTTCTGTACTGAAGGTCACGAGTTCAAATCCCCCAGACTAGCACGAAAGCTGTGGGGAGGGGTGGGCGCAGTTTCCCAGGGGTTATAGTGGAAGTGGTCAAAATCGACCCCGTGTAACGCGAGTTGTGAGGCTGCTCTACTTGCCGATTCCTCTGTAATTAAAAAAAAGATAATTGAAAAATTAGCTATCCAATATTCAAAAAAAAAAAAAACAACAACAAAAAAAAAAAAAAAAAAAAAAGCAAAACTCATAAAAAATTCTTTAAAATATATATGTAAAAATATAAGTCTATTTTAAAGTAAATTCATTTTAAATTAAAATCTTTCAAATATATATTTAAAAAAAATTACATTTTAATTAATTTTATTCATTTTAATAATTAAAATAAATCTAAACTAAGAAATTATACTATCAAATATACCATATCATAATTACTAAATTTAAAATTAAACATATTATATATTAATAAATATATCTCACATAAAAAAATTTGCACCCTTCACTAACTAATAAATTTGGAAATTAAAATAAATCTAACTATAAATTATATATTTGTTTTAAAAGATTTTAATGTAAGAAATTTATTTTAAAATTTATTTTTTTTTTTACTAATTTTATTTATTTTTAATATATAAACTATAAAATAGTTGCAATAATATTGTTATAAATTACATAATTCATCGAAAAATTATAAGTTTATTTTAAAATTAGAAAATTTGTCTAACTTTTAGACCCTAGTATGTAAATTATTAAATAATATAATACTTTTATAAAATTAAAAAATGTAATAATATTATATAAAGAATTCGTTTTTTAATTTTATTCGTTCCTAATATATAAACTTGTGACATCCAGAGGCTTTTGATTCAATTTTTGGACATTTTTACTATTACAGACAAGGAAATTGATAACAATTAGTTATTTTGTTGTTGATAATAATAAATAGTAATTAGATTATTTAAGAAAAAATTAACACTGAATCTGAGGAATTACGGATAAACCTCATTAACTCTCTTTTCACCAGAAAATTATCAATTAGGAGAAGTTATCTCCTTACCTCCTCTCCCTCCAAAACAGGGAGGAGAGGGGAATGAGAGGGGATTCAGAAAAGAAGGGGATTCCTTGAGCCGAACAAAAGTTCAACAGGAAAACCTTTCAATATTATCTTCCATGGTGGAAGAAAGTATTTGTAGGCTGGACTTGGGGTCCTCAAGCCGAGAAAAATTAACGGCTACACTGAAAAACTATTCTGAAGGAATTCAGGAGCTTGGGGTAGAATATTTGACGTAATAACCAAAATTTTCATTGGAAGGGTGGAGAGGCTTCAGCTATGACTGGTCTTCCAATAGTAGATAAGTAACAAATGTATAGTGTGTTAATATTATGTGACTGTAGAATGAAGTAGATTAGGAGAAGTTCTTCCTATAGTAACAAAAGATTCCTTTATGCTTGTTAAATACTTGCATTTAATTTAGATATTTACCATTAAATTACACAATGACTTAAATGTAGTTAAGGAAATAGTCTCTATGAATGAATGAAATTGTGTAAAACTATTTTGTTATTGAAATTACCTTCGGACAAGAAAGAACTATTATCTTGAAGTATACTCAGAATGATGTAAAACCGCTATGTACTGAAACTACTTTATGTGTAAATCAAGATTGTCTTGAAGGATGCATAAAGATTGTGTAAATTTGCTAGATTATTGAAAATTACTTCTGAGTAAATAAAGATTGTTTGGAAATGTACGCAAGACTGTTCTACAGTAAATAACGTATGAATGATTAATTAGGGATGTTCCCAAATAAAAAGAAGGAAAATAACTGATTGTTTCAAACACCTAGCTCGGTAATCTCCTCAAGTTCTTGAAAGAGAAATTATTTCCACTGTTTAGTAAGGGTTAAAATCGTATTTGAAATGCAATCCAGGAATGAGTAAGGAACAATAGATACATTTACGAGCTAGCAGGAAAAGAAAAACTAAGATTGAAATAGGAAAACAAATTCTGTTAATTTTGCAAAGGAAATTCATTCTGTTTCCATAACTTCAAGAAACCCCAAATGAGGAGTTGGAATTGCTTAGCAGTAAGTGTAAAATACAACTATTCTAACCCAGATTTATTCCTCAGCCAGTCCTATTGGGACACCAAGGACGCAGTTCTGGGTGATTGAATGTCTCATACTTAAAAGAAAAGTTAAAAGAAAACAAACATATATTTTAACCATGCAGAACCAGATAGTCTAGCTAAGATGAAATATTCTGTTATTCAAACTACAAGAGACCAATAGCTAAGATAAATGGAAAGAACCACATGCCAATTCGCTAACAAAATATATTTTGAGTAAACCAATTTGCAACTCTTCCTGTATGTACAAACCAAGTCCTTCGTTAGCATTAAGCCCATCAAGGAATTAACAAAAGGATAGCTTCAAAATGTGCATATCACCCTATTGCAAAAAGGGCTTCTCACCCATATTTAATTACAAACGAAAACCTTTAAATGGGTCTTCTGTGAAGACAAAACAGAAAAGAGCTACCCAATTTAATAGGCACGCAATGGAGGTAGGCCAAATCTAAGGAGAGGCACCCATACCATTTTGTTAATCCACGAGGAAGCATAGGTTCCTCTTGTCGCTTGGTGTGTTGGAATTGGAAGAACCCCATCCAAGCCTGATAGTTCAAGACTAACCCTACAAACAGATGTCGAGGTAGCTCAACGCCACGAGTAAGATTGTAAGATAAATTTGAAATGGCCAAAACCTAGGATTTAAACACCTTACCTATATCGAGGAGTTTGAGTGTTTTCTCGGTGCGAGAGGCATCTGAGGTCGTAGTAGTCGCAGTATCTATAGACAGATGTAAGAAGCTGAGCATTAGTTAGATAAACAAACAAGCGTACTCAGATGTTATGAGGTGCATGAAAATAAACCCGAACAATATCAAATTAAGTAATTGAATCAAAATAAGTCTCACCTGCATCCGAAAGGCGGTATTCTGGGAACAGTTGGTAATGCCTCGCTGCAACAGCAGTTGGGATAAACGCTCTTGTTCGATTCACTACCGAGTAGTGATGGAGAAACAAAACCCAACTGCCTGAATGCAACCCAATTGTGTTAGGGTTTTTCAGAGCGATGTTCCAGGGTATGACTCCAAGAAAATGACCAAGCAAGGAAGGTAGGTTCCCCGATGGTTAGCCATAGTTCCCTTAGATTAAGGATGACCGTCAAATCACAACTCTCACATCAAAAGTGCTGATAAAGACCACTTGGCAACAGGAAAGGGTGAACGGCTCACAGCTGGCAGCGTTAGATTACAAGCCAACTAGGTGATTTAACTAAAGCTTAAATGCATTGCAGGCATGTACACGCTATGAACAGAAGGGAGATCTCCACCTCGAGAAAATTAGCTGAAATATATATATATATATATATTACATTGAAATGTGCCTATAGAAATTAATGTGCCTGGTACAATGGCATCAACGCAAATCATACAGGTAATGGTTATTAAACCATAGGGTGTCAACCTTTAATGTACATATATTAATACTCACATACCTTAGGTTATATTTCCACTGATGTGCGGGTGAAGTTATCATGTGACACATTTAATTATTATTATTATTATTATTATTATTATTATAACTGTTGTGTAATTGTATATGTTACAATTGGTATCATATCCCTCAGGGTACGACACCGAGGCCTGGATGGATGAGCATTGAATAACAAAATATTTATGGTGCACAAAGAAGAAGCAAGTGCAACATGATACAAGGAGTAGGATCCACCTCCTCAGGAGGGACAGCCAGACATAACCCAGAGGTGTGGGTATAGTTAGGTGAGGCAAATCAGAGTACAAATGTTGTGCTATGAGAAACAATCCAGTAGCTATGACCAGAGATGCAAGGTTTGTGAACTGATAATGAAATATTACATTTGGAGCAAGAAAAGATTATGAAAAGCCTTTGATATAGGCAGCATCATAGAAATTCAAACCCCATCAAGGATGCAGAAAACATAAATGAATCACATAGACAGTAGGAAGAATGTCTAGAATTTGAAGGGGGGAAAGCTGGTAATGAAGAAAAATCTGATAACGTCTCTAGTAAGAAGGGAACAAAAAGGCAGAAAATTGAACTCCAAGGGGAGTTCAAAAATATCAAGCCACTGGTATATAATGGAGAGGCTGAAGAAGCGACAGAGGACTGGTCAATTAACATGAATAAATACTTCTAGATATATGAATATGATTATAATTTGAGGGTAAGGTTAGCAATTTATCAGTTGCAGGGCAAGTACACCCTGTGGTGGGAAGAAATCAAAACAATTAAAGAAATTAATGAGCAAGAGGTCACATGGGAGCAATTTCAGAAACATTTTAAATACAGATTTCTAACTGAGTGGTCCTATGACGATAAGGAAAAAGAGTTTCATAACTTGAAACTGGGACAACAATTTATGGATGAGTTTGTAGCCAAGTTAACTTCGCTATTAAGATATGTCCCCTACATCCATGAAGAGAAGGCTAAAGTCTAGTGCTTTATTAGCAGTTTACCTATCTATATGAAAGAGAAGTTGGAATTTGACAACCTTAAAATGATGGATGAAGTGGTTCGAAAGGGTCGGATCTACTATCATCAAATGAAGCAAAAGGATGAAGGTAATAAAAATTGGACAAGCAAGAAAGGACAAATTTTTACAGCCAATAAAAACATGAAAAATGTTGGTACCAAGTATTCAGGATGAAAGTGACCAAATGGCTCTACTAATAGGAATCAATAGAGGTATAGATCTTAGAATGAAGTGAAGAAAAGTGAAGCATGGTGAGCACCAGTGTTGCAGCAATAATGTTGCAACTCCTGGGGCTTCCTAATTTACTTTTATCAACCTGGTAGTTCATAACAAACTTGGAAGCAACGGTGCTGTATGCACAAGTACTAGCTCTTATTGCAGGCTGTCACTTGGTCGGCTGGTGCAAGATCACTAGGAGCTTAAGCCAACCTCTATGAATTATCAGAAGAATCTTTTAACTGTGATGAAAGAAAGGTAACTCTACGAAGACTATTCTACTTGCAGAAAGAGAAACAACAATGGAATGTAAGGCAAACCCTAGCAAACCCTAATTTATCCAACTAACCCTAATTTTACAGAAAAGAGATAGAAATTGATGAGATGAATGCCATTGACTACTAAGAAGGTAAATTACAACTATTTAAACAACTTCTGAAAGAAAATGAGAAAATAACATCTTTTTGTGTTTTTATGTGTTTTATGTGAAATTGTTATGCATGTGATTTTGTCTGTTTGTGATTGTGGCAGAGGTTTGGTGGCGATGGAGGATGGATTTGGTTTTTACAGAGGTGGAGGAAGGTGTGGAGAGGTCCTAAGAAGCCCCTAGTACCCTTCTGAAGACTTCCCTTGCAATCAGACTTCGAAAAATCACTCACAGGAAATTCTACAGGAGGATCTACAAGAGGAGGCCGAGAGCTATTTTTGGAGGTTTTGAAGGTGGAAAAATGATGGGAAAGGGTAACTGAAGGCTAGATGAAGGTGTTGAGGTGTCTGGAGCTTGTCAAGGAAGATCAAGAGGGAACATGATGGTTGGATTTGTTCAAATGGCAAGAGGGAAGCGTATGGAGAAAAACATAGAAATTAGGACATATTGGTGAAATGTTACGAATGACTTTGGAAATCTATGAGAAGTGAGCTGATGCAGGCTGATTTATGGATGTATGGTGCGTTGAGGTGTCCTACAAGAGATTTGAACATCTACTTACGAAAACTGATCACAGAAAGGATTAACTACACCATGAAAACAGAAATTTCTCTAACTTGACCTAATTTTTGACCTACAAACAAAAAATGTTGAAGAGTAACCTTTGAAAAAAAAGGCATGGAGAGAGATATATTGTAAAAGAACAGGAAATGATCTAGGCAACTGAATCTGAAAAAACAAATTATCTTTCCAAATCAATTCATCATGCTAGAAATTGCATGGAAGAGGAAAACTGTGTTTTTGGTGGCAACAGTAGTGCCTTGACCTCAAATCATAGTCCTAGAAAGGGAGAAAGGAGATCAGGGCCTGCTATTGGCCTTTTTGAATCTTATCCTGTCACTGCATCAACCTACTTGAGCAACTGAAACAAAAGCACCTATGCAAACCATCAAAAGCAACCTAATCTAAGCAAGGTAAAATGAATCTATGTAACAGAAATTAACTCATGAACTGAAGTAAAAACATATAAATACAAACCAAAAGGTGTTGGGCAGCTTAGGTTGGGCCCTAACCCAAGAGCTTCATCCCTCTGAAAGAGATCGGTGCTGGCTCAAAAACTGTTTCATCTCCATTATCAAAAATCAAAGTCACATTACATAAACTGTTCTAAAAAGGAAGCTCGAAAATGAGTTGCACAAGAGCTGCACAAAAGTGCAAAAATTCTACTAATAACTAGCTAACCTACTAAGGCTCTAAGCCCCCTCACTTATAAAAATTGAGTCCTCCAACAGTACTCCTAAAATCAAGGGGCTCGGCTTGTGGAACTATAGATAGATAACAATTCTTCTTGACTTGCTCGACTGACCCCTTTGATGCATCAATGTGGCTATTTTTGCTTTGGGTTCTGATGGAGGATTCGAGGTAGGGAGTCATAAATGAGGGGGACGCCCTCCTACAACTCCTCTCCCTTGTTTCCCTCAAATATTGGCTGCCAAATTCTCATTAATCCTTTGAATTTGTCCAAAAATTGACCAAAAATTTGCATAACGCACACATTAGACTTCATGGCATAATGACTAAGCCAATTCACTCTATTAGCATAAATATAATAAAAAACATGCAATAAACTAATGAGAATGGTGTATTAAGTTGAATTAAGAGGCAAAATGAGCCCATATAATTACCCCTTTCTGGGGCTCATCATTACCCCCCTACTGAAGGTGTTGCTCATCCTCTGTGCAACTAATCCATCTCCTCATCCTTGATGGCCTTGATGGCCTCACTAACATTCCATGGGTAAGGTATACTTGTTCTCCTAATGCCATTCTTGTCCTCCATAGGATGTTCATTAGGCTGGAAAAAGGTTTTCTTGACAACTTGACCTAGTGGTTTTTCTCCCTTGCTCTAGGGTAGTCCAAGTGGGAGGCTTGTAATCCTGTTGATGAACTCTAGGGTGATTTCTATAGTTAGACCCTTGAAACTAACAGTGGCATGGATTTTTTAGTGAGGTTTTAAAGACAATATAAATTCCTCTGTGAATTCATCATCATATCTATGCAAATTTCCAAGTAAAGGCATCCAATTTGCTCTAGTGAAGAGGGCTACCACTTCTGGATTTTCATGTAGCTTAGTTGAATTCAGAGGCTCCTTCCTCATAAAACCCCCTCAAATATGAGATCCTCTTCCCTATCATGGAATCCAGCTTTTGCATGCAACTTTTCCCACTGTTGCTTTTCTTCTTCTTCCTTTGTGCCTTCTAGTAGTCCTAGCAGCAGTGGAGGACTCATCTTCAGACCAATCCAATGGACCTTCAAACTTTGCATAGAGTGATTATATAGGGGAACTTTTCTTAGTGCTTCTCTCATTCTGTTTTGGGAGTGGTACTCCCTGATCTATAGGTTGTGGGGTAGTGTGTTCCATCTTCTCAAGCAGGCATGGATGTAATCTTCCCCAAACAATCTTTCCATGTCTTCAAAATGTGCAATAGCCTGAGCTTGCTCATTGATGTACTTAGGGGCACTTTTAGGATCAGCTGCAAGTTGTTGGTGGGTGCTAATGAGAGCCATAGGGTCTGATGGTTCTGCTCTAATCATCAGAGGTTCATTATGCTCTTTTTCCATCATTTTCTGGATTTCTGCTGCTCTCTTGTCCTCATGACTCCTCTAGGATGCCATGGCCATCAACTGTAAGTCACCCAAATTTGCATTAGGGTCCCATAGGTTCATATCAGTAAGGGCCATGTTATGTAGATAAAACTCTGCCAACCTCGCCTTGTCCTCTACTGAATTTTGTTCACACAAGTCTATGAACTGCCCATAATTCTGGAAAGGTATTGTGCCCCTCTGGGCTAGGGTCTTGATCTGAAATTGGAGCCACTGATCCTTGAGGTACACTGCATATGATTTAGCTGGCTGCCTGCACTGTAGTGCCTCCATAGCCTAGATGGCCATGCAGGCTAATTGGGCTTCTCTTTCCTGTAGCTATCTTCTTCAGATTAATATCTCATTTTCTACCCGGGTTCCCTTTGTTTCTTCATCTGTGGTCTTTCCTTTCTCTACTGGATTTGTTTCTTCTATCCCTATTTTGGTTTGTTCCTCTTCCCGCTTAGTTTCTACCTCCTCTGTGGTAGCCTTTTTCTTTGTTGTCTTTGGCTTTTTCCTTTATGTTCCAGCCCTCTTCTTTTCCTCTGTTGTGGTCTTGTTCTTCTCTATTCGTGGTTCCTTCTTCTTTTCTATTTAGCCTTATCTTCCTTGGTGTCATGTTTCTCCTTCCTAAAATTGCATTACTCCTTTGTAGATGTGAATATGAAGGTGGTGAAGGAGACAATATCTCAGAATAGAGAGCAGATGAAATTGTTTCCTTTTTTTTTTTTTTTTTTAAAGAAACAGGCATAATTTTGAATGAAATTTCCTCTTTTGTAGGCTTAATTTCTCTATAGTTGCACCACTCCTATTCGTAGATGTGAATACCATAGTGGAGAAGGAGATAATACTTCAGCACAGAGAGCAGATAAAAAGACTGTGTTTTTTTTTAAGAAACAAGCAGAATTTCGATTTCAATTCTCCTTCCTTTTCAACTCAATACTTGCTGGAAATTGCATCACCTTTTGTGTATATGAATATGTAGAGTGAGTTTACATAGAGCCTACCTCTTTGAGCTAAAATTTGCCAGAAAAAACCCCAGTTTTTTTCTCTGCGAGACTGCTCACTAGCCCTCTTATAGAAAGGGCTCCTGTAGGATCTATTTCTGCTCCTGAAGGTCCTGATAATTTCCTGTAGAATCCGATAAGCAGAAGAGTTCTGAAAATGGCAGAGAGCAACTGTTTTGAGGCTCTGAAGGTAGTAGGTAGCTTGTTGCAATCGAGAACATGATGATACAAGTGAAAGCAAAGGTGGTGAGAGTGTTTCAAGGAGGAGTTCTGATGGCTATTTATGGAGACTTCCAATGATGGAGGGTGAGCTAGCCAAGTGTACATTGGCCCCATTCAGACCGTTGGTCCCCATTGCAGTGCTATCATGAAACTTTATGCTACCTGCCCACAATCACTTCCACCATTCCCATTGGATTCTGCCACTACCTTTCTTGAGATTTTTATGAGTTGACTGGACACACGTGCTGAGTGCACTCGCTGAGTGCTGTTTGAACTAGACGAGGGTGGCCAGTTAGCTGGCCACCGATCTAGTTTAATCTTGACCATCTCATCTGTCCATACAGTTTTTAGATCATACAAATGCAACAGAGGAACTGGTTAGTCACTTACCTAAGATCCAAATGCGTTTGTTGTGAGGTGCCATGGCTCCTTTGACTGCTGCATGTTTGTATCTCCCTTGCTGCATGCTCTCAGCTTTTTGATGTGTGGCTATTTTTCTTGTGCAAGTATCCTCTTGGCTGGATCTTAGCTGTAGGAGAATGCTTCAACCTTCAGATTTGCACCCTCATGCTACTGATGCTAGATTTTAATGGGACAATGACTTGTTTTGTCCATATCTCCCAAACGGTAGATTGGATTGACTTGAAATGTTCAAAGCATGTTTCCATGGTTGAAAATGGCTGAAGGTGATGGAGGCCAATTTCATGGAAAATGTGCACTGGAATTGGTTGAAATTTCTTGGGTGTGTTACCATCACTCATATGCATCTCCCATGAAACGAGTTTTTAAATGGATGCACGGATATGGAGAAAATGCAAAAATGGCTGAAGGTGATGGAGGCTGATTTCTTGGAAACCGTGCACTAGAATTGGCTAAAATTGCTTGGGCATGTTTCCATCATCCCTATACAACTCCCCATGAAACAGTTTTTTAAATGGATGCATGGTTTTCAAGTTAGGGAAAAAACAAATTTCTGCTCTATGTATTTTTGTATCAGAGCATTCTGCAGTTTTTTGGACAGTAAGAAAAAATGAGCTTGGGTTGTAATGCAGACTTGGAAATGATGGAAGAGAGGTTTTAAGACTGCAACAATATTTATAAGCCCTTTATGAAGCTTCTGTGTTCCCCAAACTGCTTTTAAAATCCATTTCTAGCTCCCTGTAATTTCTATAGGAGCCTCTTGTAGAAAACACAGTTTTCAGAAAAGAAGCACAGTGAGGTGGAAAGGATGTCAAGACTGATGGAGAAAGGTGAGGGAAGGTAGGATAGGTGTTGTTATTAGTTTCATAGCTTTCTTGGCACCTGCTGCTGCTTCTTGAAGTTCTCCTGCAAACCTGCTATACAATTGGAAATTCATTTTTCTTTTTCTATTTCTCCATTTTTTTTTAAAACAACTAGGGCGCCTCAAGGAGGTTTTCACCATAATTGTCTACCTTGGGTGCCTCCAAGGGAGCTTTTCACCCAGGGATATTATTCTCTTTTTATTTTCTATTCTTTCCAACCCATTCATCGCCTCATGGAGTTTTTCAATCAATGAGCCAATTTGAGGCGCCTCCGAGGAGGTTTTCACCTTAGTTTTTTATGTTTTTCTCTTATTTTTCATTTTTTTTCCTTTTTCTCTACCCTACTCTACCTGAAAAAAAAAATCATTTTCAAGTATAAGAACACTTACAATGGAGACATGTGCACATCGAGATGATAGACAAAATGATGTGGAGGCTTGAGATGTATGCTTTGACATGTATCCGGATTTCAGAAACGAAATGATTTGAGTTTGAAGGGATCAAGCATAGTTGAGGAAGAGAGTACTGCTGCAAATTAATGAATGTCTGGAACCATATTTGAAAATAGTTTTGATGTCCTTGGTCCTTTTGCTAATTTGGATCATTCTTCATGTCTTCTTCTATCATGACCTTCACATCTTCCTTTTTCTGCTGATTTTTCTCTTGAATACATGGAGGATTTGATGGTAACCATGAGGGAGCACTCTTGATCTCTGATTCTGATGTCTTCTCTTCATCAAGTGTAGCCCATGGCTCTTTGATCTTTTCTTTTGAATATTCATTTTTTGGATGTGGTCCTTCAATGATATTAATAAAATCTCTTTTCTGCAATACTCTTCCTAAGCTATGGTGAATATCATTGAGCTCAAGAGGAGTTGTTTGGAAGTGTGGTACCTCAGTATTGTAAATGGATTGAGCTACTTCAATGCGTGGGTTTGGAACTGGTGGTATAGGTAGTTGAGTGTGAGTGTATATTTGAGATGGATGTGGATGGGGTTGTGGTTGGTCAGGTGGTTCCCCACTATATACTTGCTAAGTCTGTCTGTTGTTTGGGTTCGGGTTCTATTGGGCAAGCATTTGGGGTTCCATTGGTGGAGTAGGAGGTAATGGTTGAGCAAGTGGTGGAGGCAAAAGAGAGGGAGGAGAGTTGTATTGGGGCCTCAACCCCTGATGAGATGCATTCCACTGAGGTGGTGGCTGAGCATAGGATTGAAATGGATGGTTGTCTGGTTGGGCATGATATGGAGATTTGAAGGACCAAGGAGGAGGTGTGGATTAGGAAGGATGAGCAGGGGGTCCATAAGAAGGTATGAATGAGACTTGGTTGGGGTTGTAGTATGCCTGAGATGTCCCATGCATCCCCTGTTGATATGGTCTACGTCCATGCATCCTCCTTTGGTCTATGTAATAGATCTGTTCAGTGGCTCCTTCGGCCCCTTGGTATACAACTTTAAGTCTAGGCAAGGAAGGGCACTTATCTGTAGAATGATTTTCTTCACTAACTGAACAAACCTCTATAGAGTTCAGAGGACATTCATTCCTAGGATGCCTCCTAGTGCATGTAGGACAAAAGATGGCCAAAGCCCTCTCTGCTTCCTCTTGTCTTCTTTTGATATGCATGGCAAGAATCTGTAGCATCTCACTCTTGAACTCTTCCAGCATGTTTCCAATCTCACCTTTAATTGATGAGTTGGAAGAAAAGGTATTGCTCCCAACATTTCTGTTCTCAGCCATTGGCTCCGGAGGAATGTTTTATTCTTCTTCTTCCCTATAGGTTCTTCAAATATGTCTGGCTGTTACCTAAGGGTTTTTCTTGATTGCAACCACCGAAGAAGAGAGAAGGTTGGCTGTGTGAAGCAGTGGGGGCGTTGGGCAAACATTTTCCTGAATTATCTCTACTCCTATGAGGCATGAAAGGAAATATTTTTGGTGATCTTCGCCCTTTTTTTCTGCTTGTACCTGCAAAACTGAAATTGATTGAACAAACAAATTGCAACTACTGAAATGACCTTGCTAAAATGAAATGGTAGAATTGAAATGAAAGCAAGGAAATGACTAATCTACTTGTGCTCGAATGGAAATTGCAGAATTGAAATGAAAGCAAGGAAATGACTAATCTACTTTTGTTGAAATGGAAATTGCGAAATTGAAATGAAAGAATGGAAATGACTAATCTACTTTTGCTGAAATGGAAATTGCAAAATTGAAATGAAATCAAGGAAATGACTAATCTACTTTTGCTAAAATGGAAATTGAAGAATTGAAATGAAAGAAAGGAAATGCAGAAATTGAAAGAAACAACTACTCTACTCTTGCTAAAATAAACTACTTAGTAGAATGTTGCAGTAAAAAATAGAAGAAAGCAGTAATCACAAGATACTCTAACGCTTCCCTGGAAACAACGCCAAAAAGTGGTGAGCACCAATATTGCAGCAATAATGTTGCAACTCCTGGGGCTTCCTACTTTACTTTTATTAAACCAGTAGTTCGTAACAAACTTGGAAGCGATGGTGCTGTATGCACAAGTACTAGCTCTTACTACATGCTGTCACTTAGTCAGCTGGCACAAGATCACTAAGAGCTTAAGACAACTTCTATGAATTCTCAGAAAAAGCTTTTAATTATGATGAAAGAAAGCTAACTCTATGAGGAATATTCTACTTGCAAAAAGAGAAAGAAGACTGGAATGTAAGCAAACCCTAGCAAACCCTAATTTATCCAACTAACCATACTTTTGTAGAAAAAGAGATAGAAACTGATGAGATGAATGCCATTGACTTCTGGGAAGGTGAATTACATCTATTTAAACTACTTCTGAAATAAAATGAGAAAATAACATCTTTGTGTCTTTTTATGTTTTTTTATGTGAAATTGTTATGCATGTGATTTTGTCTGTTTGTGACTGTGGTAGAGGTTTGGTGGCAATGGAGGATGGATTTGGTTTTTGCAGAGATGGAGGAAGGTGTGGAGAGATCCTAAGAAGCCCCTAGTACCGTTCTGAAGACTTCTTTTGCAATCAGACTTTGAAAAATCACTCACATGAAATTCTACAGGAGGCTGTAGGGGATCTACAGGAGGAGGCTGAGAGCTGTTTTTGGAGGTTTTGAAGGTGGAAAATGATGGGAAAGGGTAACTGAAGGCTAGATGAAGGTGTTGAGGTGTCTGGAGCTTTTCAAGGAATATCAAGAGGGAACATGATGGTTGGGTTTGTTCAAATGACAAGAGGGAAGCTTATGGAGAAAAATGTAGAAATTAGGGTAGATTGGTGAAATGTTGCGAATGATTTGGGAAAGCTGTGAGAAGTGAGTTGATGCAGGCTGCTTTATGGATGTATGGTGAGCTGAGGTGTCTTGCAAGAGATTTGCACATCTACTTACGAAAACTTATCACAGAAAGGATTAACTATACCATGAAAACAAAAATTTATCTGGTTTGACCTAATTTCTGACCTACAAACAGAAAATGTTGAATAGTAACCTTTGAATAGAAAAGCATACAGAAAGATCTATTGTAAGAGAACAGGAAATGATCTTGGCAACTGAATCTAAAGCATCACATTATCTTCTTAAATCAAGTCATCATACTAGAAATTGCATGGAAGAGGAAAACTATGTTTTTGGTAGCAGCAATAGTGCCTTGACCTCAAATCATAGTCCTAGAAAGGGAGAAAGGAGATCAGGGCCTGCTGTTGGCCTTTTTGAATCTTAGCCTGTCACTGCATCAACCTACTTGAGCAACTGATGTTGAAAAGTGTGCAACAAGAAATGCTAAATTTAGAATGTGCTAAAAATAAACCTGTTAAAAATAACATGTCTAAAAATATAAGTTTGTCCAGTGAGGTCATTGGCCACATTGGATGAGAGGTGAAACTACTAAAAATAGAAAGCTCTAAAAATAGAATTTCTTGGTCCCTTCGTATTTATAGTAGTCCCTAGTCTATCTATAGGAAGTAAAATTAATTTTGGTCTTAACAACAGTTTGAAATATTAATTAATTGAGGAAATTTGAATTTGAAGTCTTTGTGAGCATGCACATGAGTTTCCTCCACTGATTGCGGGAATAAGCATGAGTTCTATAATGAGATAATCAGTTGACTTAGTTCTAACTAGTCAAGTCCAGTTAGATTATTTTAACAAGTTGCTAAAATAATAAAATATATTTTGTTAATGCTTGCATGCATGTGACAACTATTATTTTAGATAACTGAGGATTCACTCATGCATAACTATTGCATGTCAATTATGTCAGAGACCCAGTTGAGATCGGATGTGGGACAATGTACTTTCAGATGCTTAACTATTTCTAGTAAGTAGTTTTTGCATGGTTGAGGAACTAGTGTTCTCAAGGAATATGTAGTTGGACCATTGGTTATTTTTGGTATGTTGGAATTAATAGCATGTTCTTTTGCTATTATTTCCTAAGGAAACTATGTAAGGACCATAGGGAAAGCCTATATAAATAGGGCTTGGTTGGTTCATGAGATATATCTTCATATCTTCATAGTTCTTTGAGAACTGAATAGCTTGAGAGCTAATTCTTCTTGTATTGTGAAGAGGATTTCCACTTGATTGATAATACATGGTTGGGGTTTTATGCTGGTGCTTTCCCCTAGATATATCTTGTGTTATGTGCGATTAACTCTCTTGATCAATTATGCATGTTTCTACTTGATGTTGCTCATGATTTCGATTATGCTTCCGCTTAATGTTTTGTAGAAGTAGAACAAGTATTACGCTTTAGGACATTGCATATCTCGATTTGTTCTACAGGTGAAATTTCTACATGGTATCAGAGCACAGGTGATCAAGCAAGAACAATATACTGGCAGGAGGAATTCAAAGTTTCTTATTCTTTATATAGATCTCAAGTTCTTATCACATCTATTTCATTGATGGCGTTCAATGGTTTGAGGTTTGAGTATGCCCTTCATGGTAGCTCAAACTATATATCTTGGAAGGATCGCAGGGAGGCAGTTTTGGAAGATAATGGGCTTAAGGATTTCGTTGATCAAGAAGTCCCTAAACCTGCTGACAAGACTGCGTTGGTGGAATGGGGTAAGTGTTTGGCTAGAGCTAGGAGAATTCTCTTGGAGGGTGTTCGAGATCACATAGTCTTAAGCCTCCATGGGAAGGAGACTCTGTTTGCAATGTGGGAAACATTGAAAGATTTATATCAGAATAGCAGTGATCAAAGGAAGTTGGCACTGAAGGACAAGCTTTGAAAGATCAAGTGTGAGAAGGGTGACTCTATTTCTACATTCTTGAACAAGCTCACCACCTGCAGAGATGAGCTTGCAAGCGTAGGAGTCACTACAGCTGATGAGGATATGGTGAGTCTAGCAGTCCTTGGCCTTCTTAAGAGCTGGCATAGCTACCAGGACTCAGTGAATGGAAGGGGCAAACTACTAGATTGGGAACGACTATGGTTGGATTTGATGCAGGAGGAGATTAGACGGAGCACTAGGGATGGAGCTTCTTCATCAAAACATGATGATGAAGAGAACTTGGCTTTAGCTTCTAAAGCTAAGAAAGGGAAAGGGAAGGCATCCCATTCCAATCTTCTCAAGAAGGGAAGAAGTTTGAAAAGTCAAAGGTGAGATGCTTTCATTATCATGAGTTGGGTCATTATGCTAATAATTTCCCAAAGAGGAAGTCCAAGAAGAAAGGTTCCTCCAAGGAATCTGATGGTGATGCACTAGCTTCACAGTTTGAGATGGATTTCTCGCTTATTGCATGCATGGTTTCATCCAGCATGGGATGTGTTTGGTATTTGGATAGTGGAGCTTCTTTCCACATGCCAGGTGACAAGAATCTTCTCAACACTTTGGAGGAGAAGGATCTCCAGATACGGATTGAGATGGCCAATGAAGGAAAGTACTGTGTCTCAGGTAGAGGTACGGTTATGTTTCAGAGGGAGCATGTTTCTCCCCTCACTCTTTCTAATGTTATGTATGTACCAGGGCTGAAAAAGAATCTTGTGTCTATTGCTATGCTTGAGGATAAAGGCTATGATATAGTCTTTAGTTTGGGAAAGGTTTTCCTAAGGCATATCGGCACTGGACAGACCAAACAGATTGGGATTCGAATTAAGAATCTCTACAGGTTATAGATAGAAGAATGTGCTGATCTCAGTTCCAAGGCAGAAGTGGTGCATGGCTAAGATATTGGCGAGTTATGGCATAGGAGACTGGGCCACTTGCATCATGGGGCTTTAAAGATCATGCAGCAAATTTCTACCGAATTACCCATGTGCAAACTAAAGTAGACAAGCATATGCAAAGGTTGTACTTTGGGTAAGTATGTGAAGGCTTCCTTTCATGATCGGGATGGTAGAGCAGGAGTAGTTCTGGATCGAGTTCATTTAGATGTATGTGGGCCCTTCTCTACAGCCTCCACCATGAAGCAAAGATACTTTGTTTTTCTTATAGATGATTTTTCTTGTAGATGTTGGATCTACTTCATGCAAAAGAAGGATCAAACCTTCTTGAAGTTTTGTGAGTTCAAAGCTTTGGTAGAGAAAGAATCAGGGAGGAAGATAAAGGCCTTGCGGAGTGATAACGGTGGAGAGTATGTTTCCCAGTAGTTTAAAGACTTCTGTGCTTCAGAAGGAATTAAACGGGAACTCACGGCACCTCATAAGACACAATAGAATGGGGTGGCCGAAAGGAAGAACATATCTATTGTGGGCTGAGGCATGCAATATAACAGTGTATCTTCAGAACATAAGCCCTCCTCATATTTTGGGGATGAAGACACCTAAAGAGGCTTTTTCAGGGAAGCGGCCAGATGTGAGTCACTTCCGTATCTTTGGATCACCAGTTTACTGTCATGTGACCAAAGATGCTCGGAAGAAGCTAGACCCAATAACTGAGTTGGGAATACTTGTGGGGTATACGGATACACCTCACAACTATCGGGTGTTTTTGCCTACCAATCAAAGGACAGTAGTGCACAGGGATCTAAAGTTCGATGAGTAGCGAGCCATGCGAGAATGACTTGAGAAGGAGCTCAAGTTGCATGGTGATGATGAGGAGCTATTAGTTCTTAAGGAGGAGGAGCCTCCTGATGATGCGGAGCAGCCGCATGCAAAGATTCCAGTGGTGGAGATCACCACTACTGGAGTCTTCCAGAGAGGGGTGTAAACACTCTCGGGAAGTTGACAGATTGATGCAGGATGTGAGAGAGAATGTGGGGCAGCCATCCTCTCTTCGTAGATAGAGGAGATCTCTCGATAGATACACTGGCTACATGGCCCTGGTTGGGGAGTGTGTAGCGACCGAGCCTTCTTCTTTTGAGGAGGCAGTGCAACAACCAGTTTGGATGGATGCGATGGTAGAGGAGTGTGATTCTATCATGAGGAACAATGTATGGGATGTTGTTCCTAGACCGAGGGACAAGTCAGTGGTTATTTCCCGATGGCTTTACAAGGTAAAGCATGCAACTGATGGCAGTATTGAGAAACACAAGGCAAGATTTGTTGCCCGTGATTTCTCATTGTTTGAGGGGATTGACTATGATGAGACCTTTGCTCCTGTTGCAAGGTACTCATTGATCAAATCGATTCTAGCACTATTAGCACATATGGGTTGGAAGATCCATCAGATTGATGTTAAGGCAACTTTCCTCAATGGGGAGATTGAGGGAGAGGCATACACTAAGCCGCCCGAAGGAATTGAGACCTTCGATCATGAGTCACATGTGTGTCAGGTCAAGCAAGCATTGTATGGGCTGAAGCAAGCACCTCGTGCTTGGGATACCAAGATCGACAGCTATTTCACTGGGTTGGGCTTCACCAAGAGTGAAGCGGATGTGAACCTCTACCACATCATTGTAGATGGTAAGCTATTGATTATTGTACTTTATGTGAATGATCTAATTTTGACAGGTGATGATGAGTTGATCAAGTCTTGCAAGAAGGATCTTGCAAGAGAGTTTGAGATGAAGGACATGGGCCTCATGCACTACCTTCTAGGCATGGAGGTGTGGCAGAGAGATGGGGAAGTATTTGTTTCTCAAGGCAAGTATGCCAATGAGATACTGAGGCGCTTCCACATGGATATGTGCAAGCCCATGGAGACTCCTCTAGCAGGTAATTGGAGGAAGGAGGATGCTACTTTAGGTGAAGTAGTAGCTTCTATAGTTTATCGGCAGCCCGTTGGTTCACTCATGTATCTGGTGAACACATGACCATATTTGTGCTTTGCAGTGAACCAGCTGAGTCAAGCTATGGTTCAACCAACCAAATTATTTTGGAAGGTGGCAAAGCATGTTATAAGATATCTTAGAGGCACTACACAGTATGGATTATGGTACAAGTAGACAGAGGGAGTGAAGCTCTGATGCTTCACAGATGCAGATTGGGCAGGTAGTCCATCAGACAGGAAGAGCACTTCTGGAGGGATCTTCAACCTTGGGTTAGTTGCAGTTTCTTGATATAGCCGGAAATAGAGATCAGTTTCACTTAGCTCAGAAGAGGCAGAGTACATGGAAACAAGTCAAGCTGCATGTGAGGCCATCTGGATGTGGAAGATCCTAGTGGGATTGTTTGGTCAGATGATGGATCCAACGGTGATATATTGTGACAATTAGAGTTGCATTGAACTCTATGAGAATCCAGTGTTTCATGACAGGTCCAAGCATATAGATATCTGCTATCATCATCTACGGGATTGTGTGGTCAAGAGGATCATGATGTTGCAGTATATTTCGACCGAGGAACAGGATGCAGATATTTTGACAAAGGCATTGTCAAAGGGCAAGTTTGAGTTCCATAGAGATAGGATTGAGGTTGCTGATAATCCCTTTCTTGTTGAGAGGGAGTGTTGAAAAGTGTGCAACAAGAAATGCTAAATTTAGAATGTGCTAAAAATAGACCTGCTAAAAATAGCATGTCTAGAAATAACATGTCTAAAAATAGCAATTTTGCCAGTGAGGTCATTGGCCACATTGGGTGAGAGGTGAAACTGCTAAAAATAGAAAGTTATAAAAATAGAATTTCTATGTCCCTTCCTATTTATAGCAATCCCTAGTCTATCTATAGAAAGTAAAATTAATTTTGGTCTTAATAGCAGTTTGAAATATTAATTAATTAATTCAGTTGAGTTAATTAATTAAGGAAATTTGAATTTGAAGTCTTTGTGAGCATGCACATGAATTTCCTCCACTGATTGAGGGAATAAACATGAGTTCTATAATGAGAGAATCAGTTGACTTAGTTCTAACTAGTCATGTCCAGTTATATTATTTTAACAAGTTGTTAAAATAATAAAATATAGTTTGTTAATTCTTGCATGCATGTGACAACTATTATTTTAGATAACTGAGGATTCACTCATGGATAACTATTGCATGTCAGTTCTGTCAGAGACCCAGTTGAGATCAGATGTGGGACAATGTACTATCAAATGCTTAACTATTTCTATTAAGTAGTTTTTGCATGGTTGAGGAACTAGAGTTCTCAAGGAATACGTAGTTGGACCATTGGTTGTTTTTGGTTTGCTGGAATTAATAGCATGTGCTTTTGCTATTATTTCCTAAGCAAACTACGTAAGGACCATAGGGAAAGCCTATATAAACAGGGCTTGGTTGGTTCATGAGATATATCTTCATAGTTCATTGAGAATTGAATAGCTTGAGAGCTAATTCTTCTTGTATTGTGAAGAGGATTTCCACTTGATTGATAATACATGGTTGGGGTTTTATGCTGGTGCTTTCCCCTGGATATATTAATTCTCTTGATCAGTTATGCATGTTTCTACTTGATGTTTCTCATGATTTTGATTATGCTTCCGCTTAATGTTTTGTAGAATTAGAACAAGTATTATGCTTTAGGACATTGTATATATCAGTTTGTTCTAAAGGTGAAATTTCTACAACTGAAACAAAAGCAGTTATGAAAACCATCAAAAGCAACCTAATCTAAGCAAGGTAAAATGAATCTATGTAACAGAAATTAACTCATGAACTGAAGTAAAAACATATAAATACAAAGGAAGAGGTGCTGGGCAGCTTGGGTTGGGCCATAACCCAAAAGCTTCAGCCCTCTGAAAGAGATCAGTGCTGGCTCAAAAACTGTTTCATCTCCATTATCAAAAATCAAAGTCACATTACATAAACTGTTCTAAAAAGGAAGCTCGAAAATGAGCTGCATAAGTGCTGCACAAAAGTGTGAAAATTCTACTAATAACTAGCTAACCTACTGAGGCTCTAAGCCCCCTTACTTATACAAATGGATTCCTCCAACAATACTCCTAAAATCAAGGGGCTCGGCTTGTGGAACTAGAGATATACAATAGTTCTTCTTGACTTTCTCGGTTGCCCCCTTGGATGGATCAGTGTGGCTGTTTGTGCTCCGAGTTCTGAGGAAGGATTAGAGGTAGGGAGTCATAAATGAGGGGGACACCCTCCTACAACTCCTCTCCCTTGTTTCCCTCGAATATTGGCTGCCGAATGCTCATTAATCCTTTGAAGTTGTCCAAAAATGGACCAAAAATCTGCATAAAGCACACATTAGACTTCATGGCATAATACTAACCCAATTCATTCTATTAGCATAAATATAATAAAAAACATGCAATAAACTAATGAGAATGGTGGATTAAGTCAAATTAGGTGGCAAAATGAGCCCATATAGTTACCCATTTCTGGGGCTCATCATTACCCTCCTACTGAAGGTGTTGCTCATCCTCTGTGCAACTAATCCATCTCCTCATCCTTGATGGCCTCCCTGACATTCCATGGGTAAGGTATACTTATTCTCCTGATGCCATTCTTGTCCTCCACAAGACGTTCATTAGGTTGGAAAAAGGTTTTCTTGGCAACTTGACCCAGTGGTTTTTCTTCCTTGCTCCATGGTAGTCCAAGTGGGAGGCTTGTAATCCTATTGATGAACTTTGGGGTGATTTCTATTGTTAGACCCCTGAAACTGACAGTGGCATGGGTTTTAGAGTGAGGTTTTAAAGACAATATAAATTCCTCTGTGACTTCATCATCATATCCATGCAAATTTTCAAGGAAAGGCATCCAATTTTCTCTAGTGAAGAGGGCTACCACTTCTATATGTTCATGCACCTTAGTTGAATCCAGAAGCTCCTTCCTCATAAAACCCCATCAGATATGAGATCCTCTTCCCTATCATGGAATCCAACTTTTGCATCCGACTTTTCCCACTGTTATTTTTCTTCTTCTTCCTTTGTGCCTTCTAGTAGTCCTAGCAATAGTGGAGGACTCAGCTTCAGACCAATCCAATGGACCTTGAGAATTGGCATAGAGTGATTATATAGGGGCACTATCCTTAGTGCTTCTCTCATTCTGTTTGGGGAGTGGTACTCCCTGATCTGTAGGTTGTGGGGTAGTGTGTCCCACCTTCTCATGTAGGAATGGATGTAATCTTCCCCAAACAATCTTTCCATGTCTTCAAAATGTGTAATAGCCTGAGCTTGCTCATTGTCGTACTTAGGGAACTTTGAGGATCAGTTGAAAGTTGTCGGTGGGTGCTAATGAGAGCCATAGGTTCTGATGCTTCTGCTCTAATCATTAGAGGTTCATTATGCTCTTTTGCCATCATTTTCTGGATTTCTGCTACTCCCTTGTCCTCATTACTTCTCTAGGATGCCATGGCCATCAACTGTAAGTCACCCAACTTTGCATTAGGGTACTATAGGTTCATATTAGTAAGGGCCATATTATGTAGATAAAACTCTACCAACTTCGCCTTGTCCACTACTGAATTTTGTTCACACAAGTCTATGAACTACCCATAATTCTAGAAAGGTATTGTGCCCCTCTAGGCCAAGGTCTTGATCTGATATTGGAGCCACTGATCCTTGAGGTACACTGCATATGATTTAGTTGGTTACCCACACTGCAGTGCCTCCATAGTCTAGCTGACCATGCAGGCTAATTGGGCTTCTCTTTCTTGTAGCTATCTTCTTGAGATTAATATCTCATTTTCTGTCGGGGGGTCCATTTGTTTCTTCATCTGTGGTCTTTCCTGTCTTTGCCGGCTTTGTTTCTTCTATCCCTGTTTTGGTTTGTTCCTCTTCCTGCTTAGTTTCTGCCTTCTCTGTGGTAGCCTTTTTCTATACTATCTTAGGCTTTTTCCTTTCTGTTCTAGGCCTCTTCTTTTTCTCTGTTGTGGTCTTGTTCTTCTTTGTTCTTGGTTCCTTCTTCTTTTCTATTTAGCCTTATCTTCCTTGGTGTCATGTTTCTCCTTCCTAAAATTGCATTACTCCTTTGTAGATGTGAGTATGAAGGTGGTGAAGGAGACAATATCTCAAAACAGAGCGCAGATGAAACTATTTTTTTTTTTTTAAAAGAAAAAGGCATAATTTTGAATGCAATTTCCTCTTTTACAGGCTTAATTTCTCTATAGTTGCAACACTCCTATTTATAGATGTGAATACCATAGTGGAGAAGGAGATAATACTTCAACACGGAGAGAAAATACAAAGACTATGATTTTTTTTTAAAGAAACAGGCAGAATTTCGATTTCAATTCTCCTTCCTTTTCAACTCAATACTTGTTGGAAATCACATCACCCTTTGTGTATATGAATATGCAGAGTGAGTTTACATAGAGCCTACCTCTTCGAGCTCAAATTTTCCAGAAAAACCCTGCTTTTTTCCTCTACAAGACTACTCACTGGCCCTCCTGTAGAAAGGGCTCCTATAGGAACTGTTTCCGCTCCTGTAGATCCTGATAATTTTCTATAGAATCCGATAAGTAGAAGGGTTCTGAAAATGACAAAGAGCGACTATTTTGAGGCTCTGAAGGTAGTATTTAGTTTGTTGCAGTCAAGAACACAATGATACAAATGAAAGCAAAGGTGGTGAGAGTGTTTCAAGGAGGAGATTTGATGGTTGTTTATGGAGACTTCCGGTGATGGATGGTGAGCTAGCCAAGTGTACATTGACCCCATTCAGACTGTTGGTCCCCACTACAGTGCTATCATGAAACATTATGCTGCCTACCCACAATCACTTCCACCATTCGCATTGGATTCCGCCACTACCTGTTTTGAGATTTTTACGAGTTGACTAGACACACGTGTTGAGTGCACTCGCTGAACGCTGTTTGAACTGGATGAGGGTGGCCAATTAGCTAGCTGCCAATCTAGTTTAATCTTAACCATCTCATTTGTCCATGCAGTTTTTCGATCATATAGATGCAACAGAGGAATGGGCTAGTCACTTACCTGAGATCCAAATGTGTTTGCTGTGAGGTGCCATGGCTCCTTTGACTACTGCGTGCTTGTATTTCCCTTCCTGCATGCTCTTTGCTTTTTGATGTGTGGCTATTTGTCTTGTTCAGGTATCCTCTTGGCTGGACCTAAGTTGCAGGAGTCTGCTTCAACCTTCAGATTTGCACCCTCATGCTGCTGATGCTAGATTTTAATGGGACAATGACTTGTTTTGTCCATATCTCCCAAACGGTAGACTGGATTGACTTGAAATTTTCTAAGCATGTTTCCATCATCGTTATGCACCTCCCATAGAAATTTTTTTGTCAATGGATGCACGAATTTTGAGAAAAAATGAAAATGGATGAAGATGATGGAGGCTGATTTCTTCGAAACTGTGCACTAGAATTGGTTGAAATTTCTTGGGCATGTTAACATCACCCATATGCATCTCTCCATGAAACAAGTTTTTAAATGGATGCACGGATATGGAGAAAATACAAAAATGGCTAAAGGTGATGGAGGCTGATTTCTTGGAAACCGTGCACTGGAATTGGCTAAAATTTCTTGGTCATGTTGCCATCATCCCTATACAACTCCTCATGATACAACTTTTTAAATGGATGCACGGTTTTCAAGTTAGGGAAAAAACAAATTTCTGCTCTATGTATTTTTGTATTAGAGAATTCTGCAGTTTTTTGGATAGTAAGAAAAAATGAGATTGGGCTGTGATGCAGACTTGGAAATGATGGAAGAGAGGTTTGAAGATTGTAGTCGGATTTATAAACCCTTTATGAAGCTTCTATGTTCCCCAAACTACTTTTAAAATCCATTTCTAGCTCTATGTAATTTATACAAGAGCCTCCTGTAGAAAACATAGTTTTCAGAAAAGAAGCACAGTGAGGTGGAAAAGATGTCAAGACTGATGGAGAAAGGTGAGGGAAGGTAGGATAGGTATTTTTATTGGTTTCATAGCTTTCTTGGCACCTATTGCTGCTTCCTGAAGTTCTCCTGTAAACGTGCAATACAACTGCAAATTCATTTTTCTTTTTCTTTTTCTCTTTTTTTTTTGAAAACAACTAGGGCAACTCAAGGAGGTTTTCACCGTAATTGCCTGCCCTAGGTGCCTCCAAGGGAGGTTTTCACCTAGGGATCTTATTCTCGTTTTCGTTTCTCTTCTTTCCAACCCATTGACCACCTCATGGAGGTTTTCAATCAATGAGCCAATCTGAGGCGCCTCTGAGGAGGTTTTCACCTTAGATTTTTTTTTCTCTTATTTTCATTTTTTTTCTTTTTTCTCTACCCTACCCTACTTGAAAAACAAAATCATTTTCAAGTATAAGAATAATTCCAATGGAGCCATGTGCATGTGAAGATGATAGACAAAATGATTTTGAAGCTTGAAAGGTATGCTTTGATATGTATTCGGATTTCAGAGACCAAATGATTTGACTTTGAAGGGATCAAGTGTAGTTGAGGAAGAGAGTACTGCTGTAACTTAATGACTGTCTAGAACCATATTTGAATATAGTTGTGATGTCCTTGGTCCTTTTGCTGATATGGATCATTCTTCATGCCTTCCTCTATCATGACCTTCACATCTTCCTCTTTTTGTTGATTTTTCTCTTGAATACATGGAGGATTTGATGGTAACTATGAGGGAGCACTCTTGATCTCTTATTCTGATGTCTTTTCTTCATCAAGTGTAGCCCATGGTTCTTTGATCTTCACTTTTGAATCTTCCTTTTCTGGATGTGGTCCTTCAATGATATTAATATAATCTCTTTTCTGCAATACTCTTCCTCAAATATGGTGAATATCATTGAGCTCAAGAGGAGTTGTTTGGAAGTGTGGTACCTCAGTATTGTAAATGGATTGAGCTACTTCAATTTGCCCGTTTGGAAATGGTGGTACAGGTAGTTGAGTGGGAGTGTATATTTGAGATGGATGTGGATGGGGTTGTGGTTGGGCAGGTGGTTCCCCACTATATACTTGCTAAGCTTGTCTATTGTTTGAGTTTGGGTTCAGTTGGGCAAGAATTTGGGGTTGCATTGGTGGAGTAGGAGGCAATGGTTGAGTAAGTGGTGGAGATAAAAGAGAGGGAGGAGAGTTGTACTAGGGCCTCCACCCCTGATGAGATGCATTCCACTGAGGTGGTGGCTGAGCATAGGATTGAAATGGATGGTTGTCTGGTTGGTCATGATATGGAGATGTGATTGACTAAGGAGGAGGTGTGGACCAGGAAGGATGAGCAGGGGGGCTCCAAGAAGGTATCAATGTGACTTGTTTGGGGTTGTAGTATGCCTGAGATGTCCCTTGCATCCCCTACTGATATGGTCTAGGTCCATGTAGCCTCCTTTGGTCTATGTAATAGATCTGTTCAGTGGCTCCTACAACCCCTTGGTATACAGATTTAAGTCTGGGCAAGGAAGGGCACTTATCTGTAAAATCATTTTCTTCACAGATTGAGCAAACCTCTATAGAGTTCAATGGACGTTCATTCCTAGCATGCCTCCTGGTGCATGTAGGACAAAAGATGGCCAATGCCCTCTCTTCTTCCTCTTGTCTTCTTTTGATATGCATGGCAAGAATCTGCAACATCTCACTCTTGAAGTCTTCCAGCATGTTTCCAATCTCACCTTTAATGGATGAGTTGGAAGAAAAGGTATTACTCACAACATTTCTGTTCTCAGCCATTGGCTCCGTAGGAATGTTTTCTTCTTCTTCTTCCCCTATAGGTTCTTCAAATATGTCTGGCAATTACCTAAGGGTTTTTCTTGATTGCAGCCACCGAAGAAGAGAGAAGGTTGGCTGTGTGAAGCAGTGGGGGTGTTGGGTAAACATTTTCCTGAATTGTCTCTACTCCTACGAGGCATGAAAGGAAATTTTTTTTGGTGATTTTTTCCTTTTTTCTGCTTGTACCTGCAAAACTGAAATTGTTTGAACAAACAAATTGCAACTACTAAAACGAACTTGCTGAAATGAAATGGCAGAATTGAAATGAAAGCAAGGAAATGACTAATCTACTTGTGCTGGAATGGAAATTGCAGAATTGAAACGAAAGAAAGGAAATGACTAATCTACTTTTGCTGAAATGGAAATTGCAGAATTGAAATGGAAGCAAGGAAATGATTAATCTACTTTTGCTGAAATGGAAATTGCAGAATTGAAATGAAAGAAAGGAAATGACTAATCTACTTTTGCCGATATGGAAATTGCAGAATTGAAATGAAAGCAATGAAATGAAGAAATTGAAAGAAACAACTACTCTACTCTTGCTAAAATAAACTACTTAGCAGAATGTTGCAGTAGAAAACAAAAGAAAGCAGTAATCACAAGATACAAGAGGAGGCCGAGAGCTATTTTTGGAGGTTTTGAAGGTGGAAAAATGATGGGAAAGGGTAACTGAAGGCTAGATAAAGGTCTTGAGGTGTCTAAAGCTTATCAAGGAAGATCAAGAGGGAATATGATGGATGGATTTGTTCAAATGGCAAGAGGGAAGCTTATGGAGAAAAATGCAGAAATTAGGGCAGATTGGTGAAATGTTGCGAATGAATTGGGAAATCTGTGAGAAGTGAGCTGATGCAGGCTTCTTTATGGATGTATGGTGAGCTGAGGTGTCCAGCAAGAGATCTACACATCTACTTATGAAAACTGATCACATAAAGGATTAACTATACAATGAAAATAAAAATTTCTCTAGCTTGACCTAATTTCTGACCTACAAATATAAAATGTTGAACAGTAACCTTTAAAAAGAAAAGCATGTAGAGATATCTATTGCAAAAGAACAGGAAATGATCTAGGCAGCTGAATCTGAAGCAACACATTATCTTTCCAAATCAAGTCATCACACTAGAAATTGCATGGAAGAGCAAAACTGTGTTTTTGGTGGCAGCGTTAGTGCTTTGACCTCAAATCATAGTCCCAGAAAGGGAGAAAGGAGATCAAGGCATGTTGTTGGCCTTTCTGAATCTTATCCTGTCATTGTATTAACCTACATGAGCAACTGAAACAAAAGTAGCTTTGCAAACCATCAAAATCAGCCTAATCTAAAGCAAGGTAAAATGAATATATGTAATAGAAATTAACTCATGAACTGAAGTAAGAACATATAATTACAAAGAAAGAGGTGTTGGTCAGCTTGGGTTGGGCCCTAACCCAAGAGCTTCAGCCCTCTGAAAGAGATCAGTGTTGGCTCAAAAACTGTTTCATCTCCATTATCAAAAATCAAAGTCACATTGCATAAACTGTTCTAGAAAAGGTAGCTCGAAAATGAGCTACATAAGAGCTGCACAAAAGTGTGAGGATTCTACTAATAGTTGGCTAACCTACTGAGACTCTAATCCCCCTGACTTATACAAATGGATTCATCCAACAGTCCTCCTAAAATCAAGGGGCTTGGCTTGTGGAACTAGAGACAGACGACAATTCTTCTTGACTTGCTCGGCTGCCCCCTTGGATGCATCAATGTGGTTGTTTGTGCTCCGAGTTCTGATGGAGGATTTGAGTTAGGGAGTCATAAATGAGGGGGACACCCTCCTACAACTCGTCTCCCTTGTTTCCCTCGAATATTGGCTGCCAAATGCTCATTAATCCTTTGAATTTGTCCAAAAATTGACCAAAAAACTGCACAAAGTACACATTAGACTTCATGGCATAATGACTAACCCAGTTCACTCTATTAGCATAAATATAATAAAAAAAATGCAATAAACTAATGAGAATGGTGGATTAAGTCGAATTAAGAGACAAAATGAGCCCATAAAATTACCCATTTCTGAGGCTCATCAAAGCATCAAGCAAGTTGGAATCTAGTCAGGTTCCTAAACCTCCTTTGTAGTATTGGGGTTGTGGGGAACCCCATTACTAAAAACATTGTCCCTATAGAGCGAGATTAGAACTAGTTGAAAATATAAAGAAGATTATATTATCCATGATATGGCATGGAACATACCCCAGATTAACATAACATTGGAATATCACGAGGAAAATATCAACTTGTGATGGTAGAACTTGAAGGTAAAATATCCAATCACCCTATTTCCATTTTAATAGATCCCCGTGCAAGATTAAGCTATGTCAGCCCAATAATAGTTGATTTGTGCCATTTGAAAAGTATAAAGTTTAAGAACCCTTGGTTTGTCCAACTAGCCACAAGTGCTACAAGAAGAATTAATGCAAAAATAGAATATTGTGTAATTAAATTCGCAGGACAACAGGTTAAGACAAATTTAAATGTATTGTTGTTAGGTTCCTATGACATGTTGATAGGTGTTGAGTTATGGAAAAGGTATGAATTTGACATTTATTTCATTATCTTTTTCCTTAATCATATCTCCTTTATATTCTAAAATGTTAATATATCAAATAATTATAGCAAAAACAAGGGAGTTATGGATTATTGCAATTTAGTTAATTGTTGTCCTTTCTCATGCAGGAAAGAGAAGAAATGGAAAATTACCATTTCGGGGGAAAAGACAAAAACGGAGTAACTATTGTTCCTTCACCAGGAAGTCATATCCAGACAGTAGGTCAAGATTGGAGCGCAGTTAATGATAAGGACAAAGAAGATCATAGCATCAATGCAAAATACAAAGAGTTAACTGAAGTTGGAAGATTGAGTGGATCCCTCAGGATCTCTTGATCCTGAGGGATCGTTGTTACTAGTCTATCTGCTATTCCTGTTTTATCCATCTGACCATTATAAAAGGGACAAAAATTGTAAAGAATGGAGATTCATCATTATTCAGAAATTACTGTTGTATTTTTACTTTGATCATTGGCTCTCATTGTTAAAATAGAGTACGAACTGGAAGTAACCATTTTTGCATATGATTAATACATAATCTGGTTGCTATCTCTTCTTTCACACTGAAGTAATCCAGCGGTGCTTCACTAGCGACTAAGGGCCTGGACCTGGTGGATTCACTTGTTGTTTTGTACCATTCCTTTACAATCTCTGTTGTGTGATGGTTTGGTTTGATCTTTGTTTATTGGAATCTTATTGCTTTACTATTTCTTATTTCTAGATTTAATGAATTGCTCCATTATATATGCTATAAGCGAATTGCATTGGTGACCGTTCTCATCATAACAAGATTACTGATTTCTGCAACTATATTGTTATGCTGTTCATTTTAATTACAGAACTTCGCTATTCATTCCAGTAACTTAACGTTGCTGTTCATTATAGTTTCATAAATTCTGCTGTTCATTTCTACTAAATAGAATTGTTGTTCATTTACTTTCTGCAATCATTTGGTTTTTCCATGCAACAATGTTATAATTAGCATAATTATCTCATTTCTATCAGCAGCATTATTGATTTAATTCATTTTCATTTCCAATCGGTTATTTAGTGTGGTGTGTGAGGTCAACAACGGTAAAGGACATTGGCTATTACTGTGAGAGTTCTCATATTGAGGATCTTATTTATGTTTGATTTCATTTACATCAGTTAAACAAGGAAAGATTTATTGCTACTGTATCCTTGGCTGATAATTGCTGTTAATTTCCTGAATTAATGATTTAGTTTCAAAGCATTGAGTTTCCTTTAATTGCAAGAGAGTTTTATTTAAAGCATCCATTTACTCTTGTATTTGAAAGCACTATACTGCAATTTAGAAACAGTACTCTTGAGTAAATAGCCGCCACAAACTGTGTAAACCCTTGAAATAGAAAATCTTGCTCAGATTGATAACTAATGTAAAAATAATTAGGAGTTAAAAAGACACCTTCTATACCTCAACATTTTGGCGCTGTTGCTGGGGAGAGTGTAGCCATTTTTAAAAAGAGTAGTGTGCATTTGATGAGTGTCTGTTAGGAGAGAATTGGGTGTTAAAAACAGAAGGTAAGAATCTGCGTACGGAGCATGTAAAAGCCCTGCTCCCCTGCCTACTTTCCAACAAAATTGTAAATTTTTTTTTTAGGGTAGAAACAAATATTTGAGTTGTGTGTATGACTAAGAAAAAACTTGAAAATAATCCAAAACCACTACCCAAACCTGACAAAGCTAAGGGACTGGTGACCCTTGGTCGATCAACCTTCATAGAAGATATCATTAAGAAAGCTGAATATTAGCCATTAGTAGGCCCTAGAAAAGTTTCTTCTAGACAACTTACTGGCTCCCTTCCACAGAATCATCATCTATAGCTTTTCCTAAGGTGCATAGCAAAACAGAAGAAACTGAGAAAGATTTTCAAGAAATTGAGAATTCTCACCCAATTTCTTTAAAAGAAAGGGAATTCCAATAATCTCTGTGAAGGAAAAGGAGAAACAAGGGAAACAGAAGAGCCAAGATCCCCTTGCCAAATAATTCAAACACTTAGCAGCCCAGATAAAGGAAGTGCTGTTAAGCTTATCCAAGAAGAAGTAGGTGAAACTGAGGAGCCAAGATCTCCCCAGGTAATAGTTCAGCAAGGAACACTCATTGTCCCAGACCAGGGGAGTGTTGTTAAGCCCATTACTATCCCTCCTAGTCATCCTAGGAATAACTCCCTAGAAATCCCAGAAGGGTATTGGCACATATTTGATCAAATGGCTCAGAACCAGCAAACACCTCAGACCTCCACACTACAGTATCCTATCGTTGATACAACAGTTAATGCACCTATGAAAGCCATTCCTCTCTAGAATATTCCTACCTTTCATGGGTTGACATCAGAGGATCCTGATGCATTTCTATTTGAGTTTGATGTATTGTGTCGGGGGTATGACTATACCACCGATCCCCAAAAACTGAAATTATTTCCCTCCACATTGAAAGGAGAAATGTTACGATGGTTTATGGGATTAGGTTGGATTACTATAAATGAATGGGATTAGATGAAAGCTTCTTTTCTAAAGAAATATCAGGATTATTGTAGATCGAGGGAATTGAAGGATGAGATATTTCAAATGACAGCAAGATGTAGTGAAACACTCAATAAATATGTCAAACGATTTCAATACAATCTTCGGAGATCTCCCTATGCATCTTTACCCTTGCCTGATCACATATTAAAAACTACATTAATTAAAGGGATGAAAGAACAATGGGTTGAAACATTAAACATTATGGGTAAAGGTGATATATATCAGGAAAATTTTGCTGACATCATTAATTTGTGTATCAGGTGTTCAAGAGGCAGCACAATACTGAAACTAGCAGAACGAGATATGATCACAGGGGATAACAAAATCTCTAGTGGAAGTATAACTCAGGTAGAAATTGGCAATCTATTAGAGGATTTCAAAACTGACATTCTAGGGACTCTGACAACGCAGTTGGACATTATGCAAGCCAAACAAAAGCAAGCAGAAGCAAAACAAAATTTGGTGATATTCTGTCCTAGATGCAGAAAGAAGCATAGCCACAAAGAGTGCCCGTTGGATACAGTCCAAGTCTGCACTATCTGTACGAAAGATCACACCACAGAAAGCTACCCATCACTCCCAAGATTGAAAGTTGTCTACAAAGAAGCAGAAGAAGAACTAGAACCAGTATATCTACTAAATTAGCATCGCTAGTGGCAGTTGCGACAAATAGGTATTCCCGTTGGTCCATCCTCTTCTTTTCAGCCTCCTAAGTATAATGCTCAGCAATATAATGGAACGTGGCAGAATTAGCCACCTTTCCCCAGTTGGCCACAACAGCCATTCCCCATGCCACCAAGGTCAAATCAAACAAATCAAACCAATTGGCCAAACTTCCTTCATTGTCCACAATTTTGGCAAAATAATGCATATTCATCCCAATGGTCACCCTCCACCTCACAGAGTCAAAACTGGCAGTCGAACTGGCAAAGACCCACAAATCAGCCAGTAGGAACGATCTCCCTATCTCAACCCACACTGCCAGCACCATATATATTGCAACAAAACACCTAGACCAACTTAAGACCATAGCTCCTAGCCTAAGCCAACCCTAACCCCAATAACGGACTAGTCCAATCTGTGCAAATAATTGAAGGGCCAGAACCAGAAACCGAGTTAAGGAAGTGCAACGACCTTCAATTAAGATCTGAGCGCATAATAGAATCAGAGGGGGATAAACATGTTCAAATTGAAAATTCATTACCTATAGAACAAATACCACAAGAAGAGAATTTGGTTAGAAAACAAACTCATGAACAAGAAACCACCTCTTTTGCACCATTCCTAGAATGACTAATCATTCCTCGCCCAATTGAATACCCTAATTTTGATATTCTGGGAGAATTGAAAATTTTGTGTATAAAAATACCACTCCTCTAGGCTATCCAACACATCCCAATTTTGTGTATAAAAATACCACTCCTCTAGGCTATCCAACTGTCCATGTAGTCGACACCTTATCTAACTTACTATCAGGAAGAGAAGCATCTGTAAAATATGAGGACCCAGGAAATCCCATAGTCACAGTGCAAATCAATGGATGCTCCTTCCCAAATGCCTTAGTTGATTTAGGAGCTGCAATCAATATTCTAACAACCACCACTTGTCAAAAGCTTGGCATTACATCATTAGATCCAACCACAACCTTATTGGAGTTGGCTGACTGATCGGTAGTCAGACCAGAAGGCACGTTACATGATATAATGGTGTCTGTAGACTCTTGGGAATACCCTGCGGACTTCCTGATCATCAATCCTAGAAACCGACTGGATGGACACCCTTTAATTTTAGGTAGACCTTGGCTAGCAACTACGGATGCTTACATCAGCTGTCGACAAGGTAGCATGACGATAGCAAGAGGGAGCAATGTAAAGAATTTAGCCTTATACCCTCCAGCCCAGCCAAGCTTAACAATAATCAAAACAAAGAAACAACTTGTATCATACCTAACCGAAAACATTAGATCACCACTAACCATAGAAGATGCTCTTGAATTTAAAGATCAGACAGAAGACGACATCATTAACTCCTACATTAACCAATCAGAAACCAGATCCCATCTACAATGTCACATGATCGAGGCAACATTTGATAATGAAGTAGAAGAAGATCCCCTAAAAGATACTCATGATCAATCAATACCAACCACCTCTGTTTATAACAGCAAAACCATAGAGATTGAGCCGAGAAAAACTTTGAACATTAACAAAAACCTGACCGCTGAACAAGAAGACAAGTTGGTCCAACTATTGAGAAAATATAAAGAAGCCTTTGCATGGGATTACCCAGACTTGAAAGGAGTTGATCCCCAGTTATGTACACACCACATCTATACAAAAAAGGATGTTAGACCCATGCGCCAACCCCAACGAAGATTAAACCCTCATCGTAAGGATATTGTGAAAGTTGAATTGCAAAAACTTTTAGATGTAAACTTTATTTACCCAATATCTGATAGCAAGTGGGTCTCTCCATTAGTAGTGGTGCCAAAGAAAAATGGAAAGTGGTGGATATGTGTAGACTATAGAGAATTGAACAAATCTATCCAAAAAGACCAATTCCCCCTTCCATTCATTGATCAGGTATTACACACATTAGCAGGAAAGAAATTTTTTTCTTTCCTGGATGGCTTCAGTGGATACAATCAGATTTAGATTGCCCTTGAAGATCAGGATAAAACTACATTTACCTGCCCTTGGGGAACATTTTCTTATAGGGTCTTACCCTTTGGCCTATGTAATGCACCTGCCACATTTCAGAGGGCTATCCTCAGCATAATTTTAGATTTAATAAATGAAGGGCTCAAAGTATATATGGATGACTTCACACCTTATGGGGATGACTTTGAGCCAGCATTACAAACATTAGAAAAAGTGTTACAAAGATGCATTGCCACTAGGATCTATTTGAACCATGAAAAGTGTCATATGATGATGACCGAAGGACTCATCTTAGGTCATTATATTTTAGCAGCTAGAATACAGGTAGATCCAGCTGAAATTCAGATAATTTTGTTAATACCTACTCCTACCACACAAATAGAGGTACGCAGTTTTTTGGGGTTCTCTAGTTATTATAGAAGATTTATAAAACATTTTTCTCAGATTGTTGCACCTTTATATGCACTAACATGAAATATTGATATCATTTGGACAGATAACTGTGACCGTGCCTTTGAGAATCTAAAAAAAGCTTGTATGAACAACCCCAATGCTAAGGGTCCCAAACTGGGATTTTCCATTCCATATTTCATCTGATGCTTCAGACACAACAGTCAGATCAGTTCTCGGGTAGGAAGAAGATAAAAAGGCATATGAAATTTATTATATTAGCAAAAATCTATCACCTGCTAAATTAAACTATACTGTGACTGAAAAAGGCTTTTTAGCTGTAATATATCCTGTAAATAGATTTAGAGATTATATAACTATGTATCCTGTAGTTTTATATACAGATCACTCTGCCATAAAATATTTAGCAAATAAACCTATTAAAAATGGAAGAGTGACAAGATTGTTGATTCTCTTGCATGAATTTGATATCACAATTAAGGATCAACCTGGAAAAGAGAATCCTGTAGCTGATTTTCTCTCACGAATGCCAAAACCAGCAGACACAATAGGAGTCAAAGATCAATTATTTATTTGCTATCACTGTCAGAACACCATGGTATGCAGATGTTACAAATTACTTAGCAGTAGGAAAATTACCCAAGCATCTAACGCCTAATCAAAGAAAACAGATAGTGCATCGCAGTACCCAATTCTCTTGGATTGGGGGCTACTTATTCCATACAAGGGCAGACGTGTACATCAGAAGATGCACCCGACAAGATGAAGTATTTGACATTCTAAGAGCATGCCACAATTGGGCGTGTGGTGGACATTTTGCAGATCATAGGACTCGCCACAAAGTCTTGCAAACAGGCTATTACTGGTCCACTATCTTTAAAGATGGTAAGAAATTTGTTCAAGCCTATGATAGATGCTAGAGGGTAGGGCGCCCTGGGCAATCTGATGAGATGCCTCTGAACCCGCAATTGGTAATCAAGCCTCTTGAGCGATGGGCACTGGATTTTATTGGTCCTATTAACCCATCATCAAATCAGAAAACATACATACTGGTTACAACAGAGTATGTTACTAAATGGGTTGAAGTAGAGGCATTGCCAAGAGCTATAGAAGATTCAGTAATACATTTTCTTTTCCAATTATTTGTGTGATATGGCCTCCCGAGGGACATAATTACAGATGGAGGACCACAATTTGTAGGTAATAAGATTGCTGCAACATTAAAAAATTACCACATTCTGCACAAAATTACAACTCCATACCACCCACAGGCAAATGGCCAAGTAGAAAGCACTAATAAGGTAATTGAGGCAATACTTACAAAAATAGTTGCATCACACAGATGTGACTGGGCTTCAAGATTTCCAGAAGCCTTGTGGGCATACCGAACAATGTGGAGAAACACCACGGGGTATTCACCATATCAATTAGTATTTGGAAAAGAACCCATCTTCCCAATCGAATTCGAAATTCAAACATTAAGAATAGCGCAGGAGGTGGGTTTGAATTTAAATGTAGCTCAGACCAATAGATTACAACAAATCAATGAGTTAGATGAAATTAGGCTCTCAGCTCTTCAACGCACTGCATTAATCCAACAATAGAGAGAAAAATGGCATGTCTCCCTTATTAAAAAGAAAATCTTCCACAAAGGAGATTGGGCACTCCTATACGATTCCAGGTTCCAAGATTTCCCTAGAAAACTCTAGACCAGATGGTTAGGACCTTATGAGATACATAAAGTGATGACAATGGCACCATTACACTAACAACCACTGATGGATCTGGATATTCTTTCAAAGCGAATGGTCATCGAGTGCGCCTTTGTCACAAACCATTTACCAGGGAGTCCTTTTACCAACAATTATGGGAATATTCCACCATGCAAATTCTCGCTGCGGAGGACAACCCATCCTCAACATTAATACAATGAACAAAACCTTTATTTTTTTAATTTTGTATATAAACTTTTATCTTTAAATTTTCTTGTATAAACTGTTTTTTTGTCCGATTTTAGTGTTGTTCCATTTAAGGAACATCTAATGTTCCTCTTAAGGAACAGTAGCCGTTCTGTTCAAAGAATAGCAGAAGTTTCTTTATTTAATTTTCGTGTTGTTCCTCTTATGGAATAGCTGTTGTTCCTCTTAAGGAACAACAATCATTCCTCTTGAGAAAAAACAATCTTGCATTTTCATATTTTCGTTGTTCCTCTTAAGGAACAGTTGTTGTTCCTCTTAAGGAACAACAACCGTTCCTCCTAAGGAACATCATCTTTGCATATTTATATATTTTGGTTGTTCCTTTTAAGGCACAACTGTTGTTCCTGTTAAGGAACAACAACCAGCCCCCTTAAAGAACAACAATTTTGCATGTTTTTGTTGTTCCTCTTAAGGAACAATAGCCGTTCCTCTTAAGGAACAACAGTTCTGTGTGTTTCTATTTGTGTTGTTCCTCTTAAGGAATAGTAGTTTCGTGTGTTTGTATTTTTGTTCCTCTTAAGGAACAACAACTGTTCCATTTAAGGAACAATAGTTTTGCATGTTTGTATTTTTGGTGTTCCTCTTAAGGAACAACTGTTGTCCCTCTTAAGGAACAATTGTTGTCCCTCTTAAGTAACAGTAGCCATTCCATTTAGGGAACAATAGTTCCACGTGTATTCTATTTTGTTGTTCCTCTTAAGGAACAATTGCTGTCCCTCTTAAGGAACAACTGTTGTCCCTCTCAAGGAATATCTGTCATTCCATTTAAGGAACAACAGTTCTGCATGTATTCTATTTTTGTTGTTCCATTTAAGGAACAACGGTTGTTCCTCTTAAGGAACAATAGCCATTCCATTTAAGGAACAACAATATCGCTTGCTTGTATTTGCGTTGTTCCATCTAAGGAACAATTGTTGTTCCTCTTAAGGAACAACAACCATTCCATTTAAGGAACAACAGTCCCGTTACACTATTTGCGCTGTTCCGTTTAAGGAACAATTACTGTTCCTCTTAAGGAACAGTTGTTGTTCCTCTTAAGGAACAACTGCCATTCCTTTTGAAAGGGACAGTAGTTTCGTTATTTTTTTCTTTTTGTTGTTCCTTCTAAGGAATAGCAGCTTCGCTTTGTTTTTTTTTTTTTATTCTGTTCTGCTGAAGGATCAGTACTTTAGCTTTTGTCTGTTCTTCTTGCTATTTCTCTTAAGGAACAACTATTGTTCCTCTTAAGGAACAACAGTTTCATGTTCAATTTTTTTATCTTTCTGTCAATCCTCCTAAGGAACAACAATTTTATGTGCAGCTATCTTTTTGTTTTTCCTCTTAAGGAGCAACAGCGGTTCCATCTAAGGAACAACATTTTTTTTTAGTACATTTTTTTGTTGTTCCTCCTAAAGAACAACACTTTTTTGAGGGTTTTTGTGAATAATGTTTCACTCTTCATGATCCTTTCAAGGCAAAGATACAAATATATGCAAGGACACAAAAATTAGAGGTTACTGAAATGAGAAAATCAAAGAAAAATTATCATCTTTAGTGAGATTGCTTTGTATTAATAAGAAAAAGGAAAGGACATAACTATCTATATCACTTTGCTGTCCTTATCTTCACTAGAACTCAAAGTGATTGACTACTTGTATCATGTTGGTTCTTCCCTAATTCTCATAATTCTCTTTGATTATTGGTATTGAATAAGAATAAGGGCATATTTTCTTCTATTGATATGTTCAAAACTTCTTCCACCATCCCTACTCTTAAGGAGTGTTGAGCCATCCTCTATATATAAATAGTAAGTGCTACATAAAAGAAAATAAAAAAGAGAAAGAAAGGAATATATATATATATATCTGTGTGTGTGTGTGTGTGTGTGTGTGTGATTACTAACAATTTTATGATTTGTCAGATGGAGGATAGGGGGTATCATCAAGAGCCAGCCTACCATGATCATAAGGAAGCAGTGAAGTGGCATTCCCACTATGGCCACCACACCAGCGATATGATCCAATGGACACATTAGAAAAACAAAAGTCCTTGGAACAGGAGGTCTCATCACGAGTCGGCCTACCCACCTTTCACTCCTTCCCAATGAATGGCATTGTGATCCATTTGGTTACCAAGCCAGCACAATGGCCTCCATTTTGACATCACAAGGCACTTTCCTAGGCATACATAGAGGATTATGGTTCGAAAGGGTGAAAAAGAAACTTTGCCAAGGTTATAAACTCCTGTGGGAAACAGAGCTCTGCTAATGGTACTCGAGTCATACTTTTCACCATAAATAGTCATTATAAACCCTTTTCTTATTTCTTTATCTCTATTTCAAACAAGATTATGCTCCAAATTCATTTTGAACCTTTTATGCATGAAATATCATTAAAAGTCAATCATAACGGTTTAAGTGGAATGATGACCGCATAGCATCTTACGTACATCAGCTATCCTATTCCCTTTTTTGCATCACTCCATGGCATTTCCATATCTATTCAATATTTTCATCTTAAGCTTCGATTTCATCAACTTGATACTTTTGTGATCTTGTCATGAATATGTAAATCTTGCCCTTTGTACACTGTACGATTACCATCAGTACATCGTTCGTCCATTCAAGCGGTCGAGGGCGACCTATCATTTTTTAGGGGGGCACGGGTGACTTCCAAAATTCTCCTACATATGTGTCAGTCTTTGATTTGGTTGTACCAGGCTACATCATATCCCATAATATAAAGTTTTAACGGTATCTATGTTAAAAAAAAGTAATATCCAATGTGCACAGTTTGTTGTTCTATTGCGAGCTCTATGTATTATAGTGCTATGATAATAGTGTGCAGAGTTCAAACATTATGGGAGGATGATTAGTATGCAGTGAGCTACAGACACTAACTATTTCCGATGCAGCCTGAGAAATCCTAGTAAGGACCCGATGGGTAGCATATTTTACATGGTTGGAGCAACCTAATGAAATAGTGGCTGTTGAATTTTTACAAAATTTGCAAGATGATCATTCTACAATAAGAGGAAGATGAATAAAAGAAATAGACGTAGTAATTGCTGAGGTATTTGGACTACCAGTAGTCGGACCTATATGGACCCATAAAAAATTGAGACTTCAAGACGCCATGGCCACCTTTTGGGTCGAGGGATATGTAGTGGCCAATATAGGGTGCTAGATTAGACTAGATTTATTATCAACCAGGGTCAGTAAACTTCGAGGCATGCGTCTACAGTCTATAGACATAAAGGATTCCTAACTAAGTGTTTATTGTGATAGGTTGCAGTACTTTTTTACAGAAGGTTAAGATATGTTTCCTCTCACATTAACACTCAAATTTCCTAACTTATCTAACTGTCCTAAAGATGCAGCGTATTACTAGACTGAGATTTTAATCCCCTTACAAGGATGCTATGCACAAAAGGTCTGTCTAATTAACACTTGAGCATTCATGAAAAATCAAAATCAATCAAAAGCACACTAAAATTTAAATGCATGAAAAACAGAGTCTATGGAAATGCTTCAAAATATAACGATAGATCAAATCTCTTACAAGATATGGTTCAATGATCTTAACGATGAAATCTTCAAGCTCTCACCATAAATACCATTTGTGAGAATTTCAAATCAAATCGACAAAATCATAAGCATGGAATTAACATTAAACACTATGCGTATTATTCGAATTCAAAAACTACTAAGGAAATAAAAATAACAGTATACCAATCCACGCAGGGCCCGTCCACGTTTCAATGGTACACTGAAGTAAACTCAAGCAACGAGAGGATTAACGCATAAACATTGCTGGAGTAAAACCGTGACTATATTCAAATGCTGTAGATTGCAATTACATACAAAAGTTCTATTCTCAAACAATGTACAGAGATAATAATCGTAACTGTCCTTGTTAACAAAATAATACACAGTCCTTATCTGCCTATCCCTATCGGGATCGAATGTACATTCATTGAGCAGTTGTTTTAGCTTTTACAAAGGAATTATTTTTGGTCATTTCTAATCTAAACCGATTTCCAAAAAGAAAACAAAACGAAACTGGTTTGGGAAACTATGGCTTTTACTGCCTTTGTAACCAAAACGCTGAGGTTTGACCAGCGTGGACCACATAACTAGGAGCTTTTGATTTTCTGTAGAATCGATTTTTCACCATGCTTGTACATTCCAGTTTTCGTTCCTATCCATTGCTTTGGCTTGCCTGTCATTCCACGTGTCAGATGATAAACCATTTACAGGATGTTATGACTTCCTGTAACCTTTTTATTGAAAATTCCTAATTTCTAACATAAAAACTCATAAATTAACTTTAATGCAAACTAACAACTATAATGCTATTAATTAATCAATTTCAAGGAATATAAGGGATCTATGGAGGAAAAGGTAGACAAATGATGGTGTTTTTAGAAGAGAAATATGGTAATGGAATGGTACCAACATCTCCCCCAAGCTTAATGAATTAGCATGTCCTCATGCTAATCCCGATGTTCTGCCTATAAACTCTGTCCCTGCCTGTACCTCTACTGCTTTCAACAATGCATCTATGTTCTTCTTAGCTTGGGCATCTTTCTGAATGTGGAGCTCATGTTTCAAACTCTTGTATTTCTCCTTGAGGGCTTTCTTTTGGGTATACCATTTGGTTGGCCACTTGCAAATGTCAGTTTGTTTAGCCTCAAGTTCCTTGATTTGCTCCCTCAACTTCTCATTTTTCTGTTGAGTCTCCTTATTCTGTGCTCTCAGCATTTCATTCTCTTTCTTGATGAATTTCTCCAGCATGTTGGCCTCCATCAGTTCTTCTTTTAACTTTTCAATTTGCTTTTCCAGCCTCCTTTGTTTCTTAATTGCAGGTGGTGACTCTTTTCCTTGCCTATTGTTGCTCTCAACCTCCATTTCAGCTTCTGGTCCACGCTGTGAGTGAGCACTGCTCTCGATGTCCATCAGTGCATGTGCATTTGATTCTGGTTGGTCTTCTTGTGGCTGGGTCTTTTGTGCTCTCCTGGATCTTCTTGTATATGTAGTGAAAATTTTATCTTGCTCCATTTTCTGGGCATCCTCTTGTCTCATTTTTCTGATCCTCACACTACTAATGGGTGGAGGGATATTGCTTGATTTACGCACATGAATCTCTTCATCAATGTCATGCATAAATCCTGAGTTCTCTTGCTATTCTTGCTCATCCTCTTCATCTTTGATTTGATTGGCAGCCAAAAATTCCTTCCACGTTTCTCCCCTTTTCTGTAATTCAAATTCAATGAGAATTTGAATTAACCCAAAATGACATAAACTTTTGTCTTCATTACCCTTTCTCTTTTGGATAGTTTTTGACATCTTGGTCAAGCTCTGCAAGAGGAAATATGGTAAACTATTGGTGCACTGCCCTTCTAGATGTAACAGGAGTTTGATGTGGTATAAAAAGACTATGCTGTAGCGACCCTCACACGTAACAAATTTTTGGATGATATACACCATTTCGTCCCATGGATGCATCAACCAGCTCCTAGGGACACCCTTCTTCCAGCTAACAGATGAAACCCTCGACCTGGACATGAATTGGGTCCATGATTTTTCTTTGAATTGTTTTGTTTTGGAGTATTTTTCTCCTTCCGGGCTGATCCCCAAGGATTGTGCTATGGTGTCTTCTGAGATCCTGAATGAGAAATTTCTTATTAATGCTTTCTCCCCATTAAATGTAAAGGCAAACTGTTTAGTTACTTCCTCATTGCTCCCATTAAAATTCTCCAAGAAGGGTAGCCATTGTTTTTCTTTTAAAATTGCAATGTAGTCATCGTGGTACTGAGAACTGTCAAATGTGCTTGGCTCTACCCTATTAGTCATTTTGATAAAGAAACCCCTGCTCTAACCCTCTTCATTTATGCTTACTAATTTAACAAGGGCATTTTGGTTTGTTACCTCTTCTTTTCTCTCCACACAACTGACCTAATAGTGCCCTCTGTTCTTCGAGACCAGCTCCTTCAATGGCTTAAGCAGTGACTGGGTGACTGTCCTTGAATTATGGCGGAGGTGGAAACTTGTGAGCCCGGTTACTGTGCTTTCCTTTCATAGCACTTGCTGTTCTTGGCCTTTTTTTTTTTTAAATCACAGCACTTGAATTGCTTAGTATGGAATACCCTTTTTACCACTGAAAATGAAATAGAATTTTAACAACCGACTTGACCCATTTCGCTATAATGATAACAGAGCGTACTCATATTTCTATGACAGAGGAGTGACTGTACTGGGTTGTATGAATATTATCATGAGAACGCCGCAAGCATGTATGGAGTACTGGAGTATAACAACGGATAGTTGTTTGCATGAGTCGACTTGGTCGAACAATCATGTTATAACTCAGCCAATTCAAAACACAATGAATGAAACCGTGTAACATTTGGCTTTGTAATAGTTCACCACCTGTCCCTTTCTCATTGGTATTTGGCCGAATAAGGAGATGTTGGACCGATAGTAAAGTTTGATGGCCGATAAGGAGTTAATAACAAGGCTGGGAGGGTGGTATAATAGAGGATTTAAAAATCATAGGAGGAGGAGTATGGGGATAGGCTAGAGTGTTGGGAAATGATAGGAATTAGGAATATGACGAGGGTGATGGATATGTGGGTGGTTTTGAAATTGATCATAAGCAGTCATAGTCATCACATTTAACACTAAAGTAATCTAAGAATTTAAATGTTAAAAATAAAAATTACAATAATACATTACACTTTTATTGGTTGATCAAGAGTTGAGTTGGCATGCATAGATAGGACTAGTCTTTCTTGTTCAGATATGACTAATCTTTTCTATCCATAACAAGTCCCTCTGAGATAAATTTGGATGCAACAGGTCCCTCTGAGATCTGGAGAATATGTGTGCAGCTTCTTTGAAATCTAGAAAAGAACTATATATGTGCAGGTTCCTTGATCTTTGGTGTTTGATGGAGCCTTGGTGACAAGCAACCTTTGAATCTCTGTTGAAACTTTGTTTAAGATTTGCTGAAGTAGCTTGAGATATCAGTCTCTAACAGGTCCCTTTTATGTTTGTTGAACAGGTCCCTCTAATGTTGATGCTGGTAACATGGTCTTCCGAACAGAACAGGTCCCACTGCATAGTGCTTTTAAACAGGTCCCTCTAATTAGAACAAAGACAAAAACAACTTCTTTATTGAAATCTGAAGTATTGAAACAAACTCTTTAAGAAGCTTTGACTTGTCCTCAAGTCATTATTCAATCGATGAATCAAACAGGAAACAAAAAGAAAAGGAATTCTTACCAGCCAAAGAATTGGTTTTGAAGTAAGAATTCTGGGTTAGAGTGTGCCAGAGTCTGGTTTTCACATCTAACCCATTTTATTATTATTATTATTTTTTTTTTTTTTTTTTTTTTAATTTCTTTTAAATTTCTAAATCGAAATGAAATGAACTAAGGCAGAGATACTATAGCTGAAGGTTGCAATATCTCAACCTCTCTTTGTTGAGATACAGTTTGAAGAAAATTTTGCTTGCTGATGGGCCTATTGCAAAGTTTCAAGCGATGGCCATTGACAGTAAAGGGGTGGCCTTCTCCATTAATGGTAATGAGCTTGACTGATCCATTTTCATAAACTTGAATGATTTCATAGGGGCCTATCCAATGTGTGGTAAAGATGGCTTTATGATCTTTGAATTTAGAATCAAAGAGTAAAGCCCAGTCTCCTTCTTTGAACTGCTTCTTCTTGATATGTGCATCATGCCACTGCTTCCTTTGCTTTTGCATGAGGAGTGTTGTCTCCTCTGCTTGCTGCCTCATTTCATCTAGCTGGTTCAACTGTTGAATTCTTTCTTGTTGTGCTTCATTAAGATCAATTCCCAAATCTGCAGCCATCTTAAAAGTATGTATTTGAAACTCAATAGGAAGCATTACCTCTTTGCCATACACCAACTGATATGGTGTAAATCCTGTAGTATTCTTCCATGTGATTCTATAAGCCCAGAGTGCATCTTTGAGCTTCTCTTCCTAACTCTTTCTTTTCATTGCCACAATCTTAGTGATAATTCTTTCCAAAGTTTTATTTGTGGATTCCACCTAGCCATTGGCTTGTGAATGGTAAGGTGTACTTCTTCTGTGCTTGATTTGATATTTTTCTGTGATGTCCTTAACTAACTTTGAAGTAAACTGAGTACCTTGATCAGTCACTATCTCCCTTGGTACTCCATACCTTACAAAAATCTCTTCAAAAACGAAGTTTACCACTGTTTGTTCAGTTGCTCGGACTAGTGCTTTAGCTTCAGTCCATTTTGTTACATAATCAGTACATACTAAGATGTACTTCTTACCATTGGAAGTTGGATTAATGGGTCCTATGAAATCTAGAGCCCATTTTTCAAATGGCTCTAGGTGTACTTGACGCTGAAGTGGCATCTCATCTGTAGCTGTTGGCCTACCCATTCTTTGACAGCTATCACAACTCTTCACATACTTCTTGGAACCCTTAAAAATAGATGGCCAGTAGTATCCAAGACTAAGAATCTTGAATGCTGTTCGTTTAGCTGCAAAATGCCAACCACACGGTTCATCATGGCAATATTTTAAAATATCAATTATCTCATCATTTCTTACACATCGTCTAATAATCATATCATAACCAGTGTAAAATAAATCGCCATTAATCCATGAGTATCGAGCACTTCATTTGACTAGCCTCTTCTTTTCCTTTGGAGTAAAGTATGGAGGTGTTCTTCCCGTGGACAAATAATTGGCCAAGTCAGCATACCAAGGATTCACTATTGAAATTGCAAATAGATTTTCATCTAGAAAAGAATCTTCAACCGGAACAACCTCACCTTGATTTTGCAGTCTATAAAGAAAATCTGCCACCCGATTCTCCTTACTTGGTCTATCTAACACTGTGATGTTAAATTCCTGTAACAATAATAACCATCTGGTATCTCTGCCACTAGTTACTGGTTTATTCATTAAATGCTTAATGGCAGAATGGTTAGTATGTACAAAAACCTCATAACCAGTTATATAATGTCGGAATTTATTCACAGCATGTATGATGGCAAGCATTTCTTTTTCTGTGACTGTGTAGTTTAATTCTGCAGGTGTTATATTTTTACTGATGAAATAGATGGCATAATGACAAGACTCCTCTTTTTGGCCTAATGAGGCACCTACTGTAGTATCAGATGCATCTGTAAAGATGTGAAATGGTAGGTTCCAGTTAGGTCCTTTTAAGACTGGTGTGGTTGATAACTTTTCTTTGAGTGTTTCAAATGCTTGCTAACAATTCTCATTCCAGTTGAAAGGTGTATCTTTTGCTAGAAGTTTAAACAGAGGTGAAGCTATTTTACTAAAATGTTCAATAAACCTTCTGCAATAGCCTGCATAACCAAGGAAACTTCTTACCTCTTTTTGAGTCTTCGAAGTTGGCAAATTCACAATGATCTGGATTTTCGATGGATCAACTTTGATGCCTTGAAAAGAAATATAGTGGCCTAATACTATCCCCTCATTTAACATCATAAAGCACTTTTCATTGCTCAAGGATAGATTAGCTTCAATACATATCTTCAAAACTTTTTCAATATTTGTTAATGCATGCTCAAATGAATCACCATACACTGAAAAATCATCCATGTAAACTTCAACACAATCATGAACTAAATCGGCACAAATAGCTAGTACAACTCTCTGAAATGTAGCTAGAGCATTGCAAAGTCCAAATGGAAAAAAATTATAAGCATAAGTGCCCCAGGGACAAGTAAAAGTGGTTTTGTCCTGGTCCTCTAAGGCTATCCTGATCTGGTTGTAGCCACTGAAACCATCAAGAAAAGAGAATGATGATTTCCCGGCTAATGTTTCTAGCACTTGGTCAATAAATGGTAGTGGGAAATAATATTTGAGCGTTGCTTTGTTCAATTGTCGGTAATCAACACAAATCCGCCACTTACCATTTTTCTTGGGCACTACTACCAATGGGGATACCCACTGACTGTCAGAGATAGGATAGATAAAGTTGAATTTCAACAGTTTTTGTAACTCCTCTCTAACAATATCCTGAAGCATGGGGTTCATTCGTCTCTGCAGTTGCCTCACTGGTTTGATATTACTATCGGTATAAATATGGTGAGTGCATGTTTCAGGGTGAATCCCCTGCATATCGGCATAGTCCCAAGCAAATGCTTTCTGGTATTTTCTCAATAATTGAATTAATTTTTTTCCTCCTGAGATGAGTCTAGGTGAGTGCCAATATTCAAATTTTTTCCTGGACTAATCTCTATGGTCTTGCTCTGTGTGTTTGTGATAGATTGAATGGGAAAAATGTCTTGAAATGTTGTTTGCAAAGATTGAATGGTGCATGTTTCCTGAAAATTTTGTGCCAAAAGTTCATCTGTAGCATGATATTGGTCATTTCTCAAATCTTCGGAAATATCAGGTTGAGAAAGGAACAACTCTACCAAATCATCATTATTATATTCTTGAAAATCATAGATTTGGTTGATGCTAAAAACAGATTGAACTTCTTCTTTGTCATTGTATTTCTCGTCAAGCCATAAATTGTGTGCTACTGCTGGTGATTGTGCTGATGGGTAAAGAGTGAGTTGTTTTCTTTCAATTCCTCGTGAAATAATCATATTACTCGATCGACATCCTATGAATGCATCAGTAGTTGCTAACCATGGTCTACCAAGAATGATAGGGTGTCCTCCTAAATTGGATTTTGGTTGAAGAACTAAAAAGTCCACTGGATACTCCCAAGAGTCCAGTGAAACAATTACGTCCTCCAAAATCCCTTCAGGAATCACTTTAGACCTATCTGCGAGTTCTAGAACAATTGTTGTTTGTTGCAAATTTGTGAGCTGGAGTGTTTTCATGGTTTCAAGAGTCATCACATTTATTGCGGCCCCAAGATCAATTAAGGTGTTTGGAATATGTATGTTGTTAATTATTGGAGTGAGTCTGGGAATACCAGGATAAACATACATTTCCATTGAGATGGTGTTTTTCATAAGGCCAGCTAAATGTCCAATAACATGAATGGTTTGTGGATCGACTCTTTTCCTAGTAGGCTTTTTAAGGCACAGTTCTTTGATGGCTTTAGTATATATGGGAATGTCTTTTATGGCTTGTAGTAGTGGAATTTTTATATAGAAATTCTTTAGCTCATCTAAAACATCAAACTGTGGTATAGACATGGGAAGTTTTGTTTGGACCAATCGGTCTGGAAAAGGTGGTGGATGCAACAGTTGCATTTGTTTATTTTTGGTGTCATCATTTTGTTTTCTTTGAATTGAAGTTTCATTTTCATTTTCTTAATTTTCTTCTTGTTTATCAGTTGTTCAAGATTCTTTGTGAAGTACCTTACTAGACCTCAAATTGATATTTTGGAAGGGTAATGTGGGATATGAGGTTCCCTCATCTACATTCTAGGCTGGTCTCTCTGCTCTGTTATTTGGATTTGGTACAGATTGAGCAGGGATTTGAGTAGGTATGGGAGGTTGTGAGTTAGATGGCAGTTGTAATTGTGGTGGATTTATTGGTGGAGGAGCAGGCAATGCTTGTTGAGTGGGTTGAGGTTGATGTGGGTAAACAAATTGCTGCTGAGGATATTGCTGATATGATTGAGGATATGGAAAGTATGGCTGATGATATTGTTGATATGGCTGCAAATATGGTTGAGGATATGAGTGATATTGTTGAGAGTATTGCTAAGATGGTCTCCATTGTTGTTGTGGGTAATTTTAGTGCTGCCATGGCATGGGTACATTCCACGAATTCTCAGCATACATCTGATCATGTACAGGAAATTGCAAATTCTGGTTTGGGAACATACCTTGAGGTGCTGGTTTTGGCTGCCATGGTCTCTTTGCGCCCATGTAATACACATTTTCCATATCTGTGTTTGCTGCCACATTACAATTCTGCAAAACCTTGACTTTAGAGCAATGAAATATATCATGTTTTTCAGTACAAAAGGTACAAACTTGAATGTTTTCTAATGGGTAGTGTTTTAAGGCATGTTTCTTTCGGCATTTTGGGCAAAAGATAGCCATCATCTAATCTTCCTCTTCTTGTCTCTTCTTAGCTTTTAGAGTGTCAATTTGGGTTCCTAAGGTACTTAACAGATCTATTTTGAATTCCTCTAACACGTTCCCTATTTCAGCCCTTGTGACACTTGCTGAAGCAGATTTTGTGGCTTTGGATGATATGGTTCTTTTTCCAATTTTGGCTTTTCTCCTAGAATACTTTTCACATAAATCAGCAATTTCTTCAAAAGGTAAAGTGGAAATATCACCTTTGCCCATCAAATTAAGATCATCTAAGTATTCCTCTCGAATTCCTTTCAAGAATATTGTTCGAATCAAATCAAGAGGCATGGTTCGGTGTTTTGATTTTTGTAAATTGTAAACAAACCGCTCTAAGTAGTCCTCTAAATTTTCATCGTCTTGTTGGTTCATCCTAAATATATCATCTTTGGAATCTTTCAATCTACAATAAGGTTCATATTTCTTTAGGAATATTCTTCTCATGCCATCCCAATCAGTTATCGCATGTTCACCAAGCCCCATGAACCATCTTAATGCTGATGCTTTTAATGTTGCTGGGAAGAGTCTAAGCCTATGGGCATCATTTGTGTAACCATATGTTCGACATACAATGTCAAACTCAAACAAGAATGAATCTAGGTCTTCTGAATCCATTCCATAAAAGTTTGGTAGCATGGATGGGGGTATGTTTTTCATTTTTATTTCATCATCCTCCTCTTGTTCTTGGATAGGAAATTTAAAAGTTGACTCTTCCTCTTGACCTTGATTTGGTGGTCCCCTTTCTGATCCATGTCCTTCTTCAGCCATTTTGATAGGTTCATCTGTTGATTTAATTTCTTGTTCAGTGTCACTTGTTTCAAAGAGAAGTTCAAGGAAAGATTTTTGAGTTATTGTGCTACTTTCTCCTTTTATAGAGGATTCAGGGAAATGTTTCTTCTGTGATTTTTGTGCTAATAGAATTTGCCTCTCGATTAGTGTGAGTCTTTGCCCTGATTTTTGTTTATCCTCTAACTTTTGTATGGTGACTTCCTCAACTGATGTTGTGTGTTCAACGTTTTCTAATGGGTCTGCTCCTGATGGTAGGTTAGTTTTTGGATGGGGGTTTTTTATGAATCTACCTTTATTATCTCTAGATCTAGGCATAAGTAAACATGACTTCCAAATCTATGTTTTTTCTTGTTTTTGTTTATTATTATTATTATTTTTTTTAATTGTTTTTCGAAACCCTCTAACTACGCCTCCTCAGCAATGGCGCCAAAATGTAGTGGCCAATATAGGGTGCTAGATTAGACTAGATTTATTATCAACCAGCGTCAGTAAACTTCGAGGCATGCGTCTACAGTCTATAGACATAAAGGATTCCTAACTAAGTGTTTATTGTGATAGGTTGCAGTACTTATTTATAGAAGGTTAAGATATGTTTCCTCTCACCTTAAGACTCAGATCACCTAACTTATCTAACTGTACTAAAGATGCAATGTATTACTAGACTGAGATTTTAATCCCCTTACAAGGATGCTATGCACAAAAGCTCTGTCTAATTACCACTTGAGCATTCATGAAAAATCAAAAGCAATCAAAAGCACACTAAAATTTAAATGCATGAAAAACAGAGTCTATGGAAATGCTTCAAAATATAACGATAGATCAAATCTCTTACAAGATATGGTTCAATGATCTTAACGATGAAATCTTCAAGCTATCACCATAAATACCATTTGTGAGAATTTCAAATCAAATCGACAAAATCATAAGCATGGAAATAACATTAAACACTATGCGTTCTATTCGAATTCAAAAACTACTAAGGAAATAAAAATAACAGTATACCAATCCACACAGGGCCCGTCCACGTTTCAATGGCACTGAAGTAAACTCAAGCAACGAGAGGATTAATGCATAAACACTGCTGGAGTAAAACCGCGACGATATTCAAATGTTGTAGATTGCAATTACATACAAAAGCTCTGTTCTCAAACGATGTACAGAGATAATAATAGTAACTGTCCTTGTTAACAAAATAATACACAGTCCTTATCTGCCTGTCCCTATCGGGATCGAATGTACATTCATTGAGCAGTTGTTTCTGCTTTTACAAAGGAATGATTTTTGCTCATTTCTAATCTAAACCGATTTCCAAAAAGAAAACAAAACGAAACCAGTTTGGGAAACCATGGCTTTTACTGCCTTTGTAACCAAAACGCTGAGGTTTGACTAGCGTGGACCGCATAACTAGGAGCTTTTTATTTGCTGCAGAATCGATTTTTCACCATGCTTGTACATTCCAGTTTTCATTCCTATCCATTGCTTTGGCTTGCCTGTCATGCCACGTGTCAGATGATAAACCATTTACAGGATGTTATGACTTCCTGTAACCTTTTTATTGAAAATTTCTAATTTCTAACATAAAAACTCATAAATTAACTTTAGTGCAAACTAACAACTATAATGCTATTAATTAATCAATTTCAAGGAATATAAGGGATCTATGGAGGAAAAGGTAGAAAAATGATGGTGTTTTTAGAAGAAAAAGATGGTAATGGAATGGTACCAACAAGATAGAACCTGATTGTTAAAGGAAAAGGAGTCCAGCCTTCAACTCTAGGAGAACCATGAACAGAACTGGCTAGAGTAGTGCAAAGCTACATTACATGCAACGGAAGAAAGGATGTGGTAAGACCATGCCACCTAAAATTACTAGTAGTAGTAAAATAGAAATGTGCTGTAAATTTGCCTGCATATTTAAATTTTTTGTTGCATGACGCTACTCAGAGCATTAAAAAATCCCGCCATATAGATATTGTAGTAAGCCACCATTGTTTAATTTGATTAATAGTAAGTTATAGCCTTGCTCGGCAACTGACCAGTTGGGAAGAATTGGTGTTTGCTATAGATGGGGGATTAGCCTTACTTGCCCCAAAAAGGAAAAAAACCTCCAGCACAGCAAATAGACCCCAGAAATGTAGATGCTCCTCCAAAGTGAGGACAAGCCTGAGAATAGCTAAAAACCTCCCAGGTAGTAGTAGCCAACCCCTAGAATTATCTAGTCTTGAAAAAGAGCAAACCTTGCAACTAGAGGGGAGTGAAAACCAACTGGAGGGAAGAGATAACCAGGAATCAGAAATGGAGGAGGAAACAGAGCATAGTAGTGAAGAAGAGAGGGAGGAAGCAGAACTTCCCTTAACCCCCAATACAAGTCCACCAAAGGACCCATTATAGGAGGACGAATTTTCCCAGATTCTAACCAATATGAGTGAATACATTCAACTCCAAAGTCTGCTCAACCTTAATATTGAATCAGATCAATCACAAGAGAAATTTGCCCACAACAGGAGTATATCAGAAGGAAGGACGGGTGAAGAGGAAACAGGGACAAAAGCCACTCAGGATGAGGCAGACCAAACTAGGGTTACCCCTCCAGAGGAACCTAGTGTTTCCGGGAAAACTAGTGTCTATTCAGATCTGCTAGTCCCACTAAGACGGGTAGCTATCTTAGAAGAAAACAATTCAAAATAACTTGTGCTTCCCTTTATGGATGATAGATAAGAGAGAAGCAAAGAGCACCAACCTTAATATTTCACTTGGCTTCTTGCTTATTTCCTCCCTCCTTTGATAGAGCTTGCCACTCCTTTCTCACTTGTCCCACTTCAAAGAACACCTATAGAGGAAAAGAAACAAGAAACCATCAAAGCATAGAGATTTATGATACCATAAACAATGTAGAATCAGAAGTACATTAACCATAAAATTGCATACACAAATACAAGATTCAGAAATACACAAGTATATGGAGGAAAACTCAAATAAATTTATTGATAGTAGAAGTAGAAGAGAGGATTACAACCTAGCTGTCTGATCCAACACCATCCTCCTAGCATGAAAGCCCTCTTCACCTCATGAGAAGCAAGATCACCCAACAATACAATGTCTCAAAGAGAAACCAACAACACTTCCTTACATATTACAAAATTCCAGCCTCTAGATCTCTGTGATGAGGGATCCATATATAGATATTTGCAGGGGGGTGAGTCAACTTCTGGGTTTTTTATTAGTGCCATTTCACTGATAGTTCTTGGTTCCACTTGGAGATTTCATGATCTCTTACTCATCCCTGGGCGAATTCAGAGAGGCAAGTGTCATATGAGAAGTTTCTAGAAGATTCTCTGGGTTTCCACTTAGCAAATTGTCTTTGCCATTTGTCTACTCTCACCCATCGCACCCTATAGAAGGCCTTTTTAGTACGCATCGCACCCCCCCGTGTGTAATAGGTGAGATGCATTACACCTTGACCAAGGGGCAATCTATATGGGTCAATTTTGACCAGCTCTGAGTAGTTTTTCAGGTGGAACTTCTGGGAAATGATGTAATCAGTTGACCATGATCCTTTAGGGTATGAAACAACATTTTTAGGGGTTTAAGAGCCCTTGGTTTATCGACATATGTGATTGGGGTTTCAGTGCCCAAATATGTCTATAACACCTAGTTAGGTCAATATAGAAGATGAGGGCCAAGCAGAGGGAGTGGAAACTAGCCAGGGCAAAGGCACAACCCTTGGAGAGAAAAATCCAACTAAGCAACCAAGTTCAGTAAGAGTAGAAACAGTGAGCGAAATATTTTTTTGCTCCAAGAAGAAGAAGAGCCAAATTAAGAAGTTGCGGAAGGAACTGCAAGAGCTGCAAAGCTTAGTGAAGAGACTTAGACAAAATATCAGGACACTAAAAAGGGGGAAAATTGCAAAAAGAACCCTGAAAACAACGAATGCATCCATCCAAACTGAATCCCATGATACAAGGGCCATGGAGACTCAAACCGAGCCCATATTCATTCAAAACAATAAGGAACATCATGCAACCATTACAGAAGCAGCTGCCCAAATAGAAAATGCATACTTTTGTAATGCAGCTGTTCAAACAGAGGCAATATCCTCCAATAGTGCAGACACCCAGACAGATATACAGGCTAAAGATGTTCTGATATGTAGTGATCCTGCTATAAACAAACTCCATGAGGACTCGACACAGGCTCAACTTACCATAAAAAGGCTTGAGGAAGAAACTGTTCCTCAGCAAAGATACTAGGAATTACAACAAAAATTAAGGGACATCAATGGATAAAAAAATGAAGCCTTCGATAAATATTGGAGAGTAGAAGAAAGAAATTAAGAGATAAAGAACAGACTGAAAACAATCATGTGTCAAATTGATACTCTCTGTTCCTTAAATACAGGTGTTTTAGCATGCAGGTCCCCTGCCAAAAACTATGCTTTATTTTTGTTAGAGAGGTATTTACAGTTAAAAATTATGGCTGTTAGGGCAGGGAAACCTATAGAATTAAAGACTATTGAGGATTTTATAAACTTCTGTAAACACCATGGAGTAAAAATTCAACGATTACTCTGTGAGTTTTATTTACATAATTTTATATTGAAAGAAGAAATGGAGAAGAATCCTAGCCCTTTTGCGGGTGATGTACAGTTCCAAGAATTCATTTCATTTGCTCTCAACCAGTTGAAGTGGCTCAAAGCCCATAACACCTTCCAGAGGCAAGAAAACGGGTTAGACCTTTGAATCAGGGGTGAACCAGAGAACCCATTACAACTACTAGGTAAACATAAGAACTTGATGCAAAAGGAAGGAGTAATCCATGCCTTGGGACCCATCCACAAAGGAATTGTCCAGCAAAGGGTAGAGTATTTTCTCTCTACCAAAGACAATTCCTTAGCAGTAGCTAAATTTAGATGGAAAACTTCCAATCGTAATATACAGGACAAAGAACCATTTAACTACAAAAATTTTAAATTGGCCGCAGATCGTTTTGTTACCTATAGCAACCTCATCTTGAGGGAAGGTCCATATTGGCTAGGCTATAGATTCCAAAGCCCTATTCTCTGGTATCCTGCAGAAGGGTATAAAGCTATATATGAGTTACCTGAAGGGCAGAGAGGGAACATCTTTGAAGTGTTGGCTAAAAATCATGGCTTTAGACCACCTCATGACATTCCTTCTCTGGCCTATTCTTTGACTACTTTACATACAAACTATATGGTTTTCATGAGGGCATGAAAATTGGTAAGAAAGGGAGTTTGTTGAGGTATGGAAAAGGAATGAATTTGACATTTATTTCATTATCTTTTTTCTTAATCATATCTCCTTTATATTCTAAGATGTTAATATATCAAATAATTATAGAAAAAGCAAGGGGGTTATGGATTATTGCAATTTAGTTAATTGTTGTCTTTTCTCATGCAGGAAAGAGAAGAAATGGAAAATTATCATTTTGGGGGAAAATACGAAATGAAGTAATTTTTGTTCCTTCACCAGGAAGCCATATCTAGACAACAGGTCAAGATTGGAGCGCTCAGTTAAGGATAAGGACAAAGAAGACCACAGCATCAGCCTAAAAGACAAAGAGTTAACTGAAGTTGGAAGATTGAGCGTATCCCTCAGGATCTCTTGATCATGAGGGATCATTGTTACTAGTCTATCTGCTATTCCTGTGTTATCCACCTGGCCATTATAAAAGGGATAGCGATTGTAAAAAATGGAGATTCATCATTATTCAGAAATTACTATTGTATTTTTACTTTGATCAGCGACTCTCATTGTTAAAATAGAGTATGAACTAGATGTAACCATTTTTGCATATGATTAATACATAATCTAGTTGTTGTCCCTTCTTTCATAATGAAGTAATCTGGCGGTGCTTCACTAGCGGCTAAGGGCCCGACCCTGGTGGATTCACTTGTTGTTCTGTACCATTGCTTTACGATCTCTATTGTGTGATGGTTTGGTTTGATATTTGTTTATTGGAATCGCATTGCTTTACTGTTTCTTGTTTCTAGATTTAATGAATTGCTCCATTATATATGTTGTAAGTGAATTGCGTTGCCTGTCGTTCTCATCATAATAAGATTACTATTTTCTGCAACTATATTGTTATGTTGTTCATTTTAATTACAGAGCTTCATTGTTCATTCCAGTAACTTAACTTTGCTGTTCATTACAGTTTCATAAGTTCTGCTGTTCATTTCTACTAAGTAGCATTGTTGTTCATTTACTTTTTGCAATCATTTGGTTTTGCCTTGCAGCATTGTTACAGTTAGCATAATTATCTCATTTCTTTCAGTAGCATTATTGATTTAATTCATTGTCATTTCTAATTAGTTATTTAGTGTAGTGTGTGACGTCGACAACTGTAAAGGACATTGTCTATTACTGTCAGAGTTCTCAAATTGAGGATCTTATTTATGTTTGATTTCATTTACATTAGTTAAATGAGGAAAGAGTTATTGCTACTATATCCTTGACTGATGATCGCTGTTAATTTCATGAATTAATGATTTAGTTTCAGAGCATTGAGTTTCCTTTAATTGCAAGAGAGTTTTATTTAAAGAATCCATTTACTCTTGTATTTGAAAGCATTGTACTACAATTTAGAAACATTACTCTTGAGTAAATAACCACCACAAACTGTGTACACTCTTGAAATAGAAAATCCTGCCCGGATTGATAACTAATGTCAAGATAATTAGGAGTTAAAAAAACACCTTTTATACCTCAACAATAGGCATGGATTGGTTGGAACAACATTGGACTTTAGTAAATTGCAAAGGTAAGACAATTAATTTCCTTTCCAATGATGGCACCAGAGTAGAAATTCATGGTATAAGAAGGGAAGTTAAGTTACGTCCCATTACAACACACCAGCTAGGAAAATGCATGCGTAAAGGCTGTCAAATTTATGCAATTCATGTGGGGTACATGAACTCTAAAGATAAATTGTCCGCCTTGGAGAAAATACCACTGGTTCAAGAATTTAAAGATGTCTTTCCATAAGATATTCCTGGCTTACCACCCAAAAGAAAACTCGATTTTACCATAGAGTTGGTCCCTAGAGTTGCCCCAGTTTCCAAATCTCCTTATAGAATGAGTGTTCCTGAGTTAATAGAATTAAAAATGCAGCTACAAGAGTTGTTGGATAAGGGTTATATTCGACCCAGCATGTCACCTTGGTGAGCCCCAATTTTATTTGTAAGGAAGAAGTATGGTACTTTGTGCTTATGCATAGATTTCAGACAACTAAACAAGTTAAGAATTAAGAATAGGTACCCCTTACCTCAAATTGATTATCTCTTTGATCAAGTTAAAGGTGTTGTGGTATTTTTAAAAATTTATTTACGATCGGGATATCATTAGATTCAAATTAAATATGAAGACATATATAAAACCATGTTTATAACAGATTATGATCATTATGAGTTCATAGTTTTACCGTTTGGACTCATTAACACTCCAATAACATTCATGAGTATGATGAATGGGATTTCCCATCACTTTATTGATAAATTCATTCTTATATTTACTAATTACATCTTGGTGTATTCCAGGAGTATGCAGGAACATAAAGAACACCTTTGAACAATGTTGCAAACCTTAAGAGAAATCCATATTTATGCCAAATTTAGAAAATGTGCTCTTTTTAAGGTTCAGATCCAATATATAGGACATATTATTTCCTCTAAAGGCATAGCCCTAGATTGAGAGAAAATCAAGACCATCATAGTATGGCCTGTTCCAACAAACGTGGTGGATATACACTCCTTTATGGGCATTGTTGGTTATTACATGCGATTTATGAGGGGGTTTTCTAAGGTCACTTATCGAATTACTTCCTTGCAGAAAAAGGGAACAAGTTTCAAGTGGTCTAGGGACTATCAAGAAAGTTTTGAAAAAGTTTTATAGTCTGTACAGATGTGTGTAAGGAGAGTGTAGGTGAAGTTTTAATGCAGAAAGATAAAGTAATTGCTTATGAATCACGTAAGCTAAAAGATCACAAGGATAAATATTTTTCTTACGATTTGGAGTTATCTATTATAGTTAACGCCTTAAAAGTGTGGAGACATTACCTGCTGGGAAAAATATTTTTACTCAGAATAGACCACAACATCTTAATGAGTTTTTTTCAATCAACCTACCCTGAATGCGTGCCAAGCTCGATGGAATGCATTCTTAAGTGAATTTGATTTTGAAATCAAACATTTATAGTGAAAGGAGAACCAAGTGATGCATCCGTTAAGTAGAAAATTGCATTATTTCTACGAAATTTCATTTAGTCAAGCAAAATTCAATATTGTGGAGCAAATAAAGAAAGCAGCATAGAAGGACCCGAAATATAGTTATCTTTGGAAACAAGATAAATCTGCAAAGAATTCCGAAGAGCAAAAAGGGTACAGTATTAACCCTAAAAATTTGTTGATGTTTAGAAATTGTATATATGTTCCTAATCAGTTGTCAATAAACCAATTCATGTTAGATGAATTTCATATAAATACTTGTGGTACCCACCCAGGCTATCAAAAGCTTTTTTCTGCAATCAAGAAAAAATATTACTGGCCCGGTATGAGGAAAGATATTGTAGAATATTTGGCCAGGTGCTTAGAATGTTAACATGTTAAAGCTGAGCATCAACATCTAGCTGGGCTACTACATCCCTTACCCATTCCTGAATGGAAATGGGACACCATAAGCTTAGATTTCATAATAGGTTTACTCCGATCAAAAAGAAAAAAATGACTCAATTATGGTTGTGGTAGACAAACTGAGCAAGACAACTCATTTTATAACTGTCAAGTCCATATACCAAACAACCCAAATAGCAGATATATTTATGAAAGAGATTTTTAGGTTGCATGGATTGCCTTGAGTCAAAATCTCTGATCAAGATGTTATGTTTCCCTTTGCTTTTTGGAAAGTGTTATTTATGGGTTTAGGCAAACAAATTCACTTTAGCACTCTTTATCACCCTCGGACCGATGGACAAACTGAAAGAGTTAATCAAGTGGTATAGGACATATTACGTATGTATATGATGAAACAACCCAAAAAATCAGAAGAATGTCTACACTTGGTATAGTTTTCTTACAACAATGTTTATCAGGAGTTGCTAAAAATGAGTCATTTTGAAGTACTCTATGGGAGGAAGTGTACAATCCCTGCAAACTGGAATATCACTGAGAATAAAATGATATTAGAGCCGGATATGTTGGAGGAAAAGGAAAGAACCTTGAAAAAGGTCCAAAAAAATATGAAGGTGCACAAGATAGACAAAAAGCTTATGTCGATAAGAAAATAACGTATCAAGAGTTTCAAGTAGGGGATCATGTGTATGTGTGAATTAAACCAAAGAGAAGTACTCTCAGATGAGGAAAATGTGCCAAGATGGATCCACATTTCTATGGTTCTTTTCAAATTCTAGACAGAGTAGGACCAATTGCACATCAACTCACACTAGCTAGTCACATTTGGTTTCACAACGTATTTCATTAATTCATGAGAATTTTCGGAGAAGATCACATAGAGAACATTTGGTCGACGCGTTTCGATCTAGCCAGTGTGGTTCATCTTCAGGACAAGATGAAGAGAAAAATCTTAAACGAACGTTAAATAAGAAAATAGGTCAACCTGACTGTTAGGGGAAAAGCAACTATATTTGATTTGGGAGGGAAAATAATATTATAAAACAATTTAACTGCTATATATGTTTAGTGAAGGGGATTACTTTAAAATGTTAAATAATAATAGCTTAATTTATTTAAATAAGTATATTAATATTTATTTATTTATTTTTAATTAATATTATTTGTTTATTTAACTGATTATTAATAAATAATATTATTTATTTATTTCTTATGCCATTAAAAATTAATATTATTTTTAATGGCATAAGAAATAAATAAATAATATTTTTTTTTTTTTCTAAATATGTCTAAAATCTATTACTGTAACAAAATGATACAAGGAGGCACTGGCCTCTGTAGTTCTTAGCCAAGTTTCATGGCATATTGCAACAAAAACAAAATGAAGACTGCTCAGAAGAGGGAAACTAGTCCAGTACAAAGTAGATTTGTTGCCCTTGCAGGGGAAACCAACATGTGAACATGGAGCAATATTCTATTGAAATCAGTTTCAAAACTAACTATTTTACTCAAAAATGCAAAAATAAACCCATAGGACTGGGTGCTGGGAACTTGAAACCTAATGACATGTCTTGGTTTAGTTGTCATTTAGTGTCGACAAATGTTCTTCAAGAATTGGACATCTGTAGGCGTTGAGGTCATCCTCATCTTTTGGCAGTTCACCCGTGTCTTCCTTCACCAGATGTTCTCGATTTTGCTCTGCTGTAGAAGTCTCGCCCTGAGCAATATCATTCTTCTCTGTTGTGTGAGTGAGATGTCCTTCAGTGATGGAAGGCTCCTCCTGAAATGTGACTGTGATGGTGGCCTTGATAAGTGGTCGATCCAGAGAGCATTACTATGTGAATTGAACTGTATGGGTGGAGTGCTGAGAGCTGGAAGGGAGAGTAGTAGCTGATGGACAAGTTTGCGAAGGCTAGGAGTGAACAACGTGAGTGCAACCTCTGCCACTGCATGTATTAGCATAACGAGCCGATAAGTAATTTGACAAGGGGGAGGAGGAGTCAGAGACTGTTGAGGGTGAAGAATGGAGCACTTTGCCTCTACTGCTGCCCCTCCTGCTACGCATTTGCTGGCGCAGTCGAGGCATAGTTGCATAGGGAGAAAGGGACTGACTGTGAGAAGTAGGCGCTGAGTGGAAACGGTCACTTTGGGTGACGTTATTAGAGGCAGAGGGCTCAGAAGTGAGGGTCAGGTTGCATACCAGGCTCTGTGAGTAGTGGTTTCCCTTTTCGAATTCTACACAGTAGAGAATATTGCTTCACCTGCCTGTTGTTGTGCGGGTGCTTGGCTCCACGACAGCCAGGGGGCACTTGCAATTCAGAGGCAGAGGAGCAAGAACAGGCGGGGATGTGGGCTGAATAGCACCTAAGATCTCCATGATGCAGAGCTGAGGCGGGATGGCATTGGTGACTTGGTTTGAGTGCCACATTGAATGGCATTTATGAATGTTGTAAGACAATTTTATTACGCTGTGTCTGAGCTTACGGGTGGCCATGTGGCTATGCCACTTGTCGGCCCTTTGCTCTACCGTCATGTTATCCCTTGTGAACATCCGCATCCGGGAAAATAATATTATTTATTAATAGTCAGTTAAATAAAAAAATAAATAAATAAAAAGAAAAAAAATTATAAATATACTTATTTAAATAAATTAAACTATTATTATTTAAAATTTTAAAGTAATCCCCTTCACTAAACATATATAGTCATTAAATGGTTTTATAATATTATTTTCCCTCCCGAGTCAAATATAGCCGTTTTTCCCCTAACAGTCAGGTTGACCTATTTTCTTATTTAACCTTCATCTAAGATCTGTCTCTTCATCTTGTCCTAAAGATGAACCACACTGGCTAGTTCGAAACACGTCGACCAAATATTCTCTATGTGATTTTCTCCGAAAATTTTCATGAATTAACAAATTATGGATCACAAAAGCTTAAACTTGAATAACATATTTCATGTTTCCCTTATGAAGAAGTATGTATATGAACCCATACACATCATAAATTAGCAAGAGTTTCACTAAATAAAAAGGAAAAAAATATATAGGTAAATCTCTTCTTATATATATATATATATATAGATATATATAGATATATATGCGTGTCAAATGTATGATAATTGTACTTATAGCAGGTCGAGCTAGAAGGAGAATTTTCGGTCGAGCCTCTGTGCATACTCAATCAAAGAGAAGTAACATTGTGGAGGCGAGATATCATCCAGGTTAAAGTGAAGTGGAAGCACTTTAGCCCAGAGGAAGTCACTTGGGAAGATAAAGACTTTATGTAGGAGGCATACCCTAGACTATTCCAGGAACAGATGGAAGAATGAACACTAGGGATGGTGTTTCACTAAGGGGGGAGATATGTGACATCCCAAGGCTTTTGATTTAATTTTTGGACATTTTTACTATTCTGGACAAGTAAATTTATAACAATTAATTATTGTGTTGTTGGTAATAATAAATAGTAATTAAGTTATTTAAGAAAAAATTAACACTGTCTCTATGGAAGATCTGAGTAATTATAGATGAACGTAAGTAACTCTCTTTTCATTAGATAGTTATTACTTAAGAGCAGTTATCTCCTTACCTCCTCTCCCTCCAAGAAAAGGGAGGAGAGGGGAGAGAGAGGGGGTTTGGAAAAGAGCGGGATTACTTGAGTTGAACAAAAATTCAGTGGGAAAAACTCGCAAGATTATCTTCCTGGTGGAAGAAAGTGTTTGCAAGTTGGACTTGGGGTCCTTATGTGGAGAAAAATTAGTTGCTACCTTAAAAATTTATTCTAAAGGAATTGAGCAGCTTGGGGGGAGAATATTGGGTGTAATCGCCAAAATTCTCATTGGAAGGGTTGAGAGGCTTCATCTTTGAATGAGTGATCTTCCAATAGTAGATAAGTAACAAATGCATAGTCTGTTAATATTATGTGACTGTGGAATGAAGTATATTAGGAGAATTTCTTCCTATAGTAACAAAAGATTCCTTTATGCTTGTTAAAATACTTGCATTTAATTTAGATATTTACCCTTAAATGGCACAATGACTTAAATGCAGTTAAGGAAATAGTAGAAGACAAGCGATTCTCTGTGAAGGAATGAAATTGTGTAAAACTATTTTGTTACTGAAATTACCTTCTGATAGGAAAGAAAGATTATCTTGAAGTATACTCAGAATTATGTAAAATTGTTTTGTTATTGAAATTACTTTCTGACAGGAAGAAAGATTATCTTAAAGTATACTTATAATTATGTAAAAATTCTATGTACTTGTTGTGTTCTACAACAACCCCCCATTTCATAAAAATTTAATACAAAATCATAATATGAAATGGGTCCCTTTCAAAATAAACTTGGATGTGTAAATAAATTGTTATTAACCCATCATAAAAAAAGCCTTTTGAATAGAAATAAAATGTGGCTTTAAAATATTATAAAATTCTTCGTTATTGCAATAAAGCGATCGCAAGATCGCATATCGCAATAACAAAGGAAGCATGCCCAAGGATACATTCATTCTCTCCGATCCGAAAAGCATATCGCAATCAGATATCGGAAAAGGTAAGTGCCAAAGCAACAATGTAATAGAGCCTCTCAATTTCTTTGATGCGATAAAGCGTATTGCCATCGGCAATCGGCTATAACAAGTCAACACATGATGGAAGGCAGACTCGAATCCTCCGATGCGATAAAGCATATCGCAATCGGCGATCGGCGAAATCGCATTGACACAGTAATAAAACCCGAATCCATTCCCCGATTGTGATGCATTAATGAGGCGCATATCTCGAGAACATATTTAAAAGGTTTGCATGCATTGTATCACCTTTCGGTGATCGGAGATGTTTAAAACAAACATTAAAGCCTTTCCTTTCACGTTACCGATCGTCGATTTGTGAATTATCACTGATTATCCATCAGAGAAATCTAAGCCACACTTGAATGAATCATTCGGCATATAAATGACATGATGGACATTTAAAACCTCCTTTACCATGATTGATAGGTTAAATGGCTAATCAATGAAGTAGTTAAGGGTAGATCTTTTCTTTAGATTTTATCCGCGGTAATCTTACTATAATCCATTATCACCTGCTGATCGACGTAACTCTTTTCCATTATCATATTGATCTATAGTAGCATTTCTCTGTATCACGGTTTTTCCAATCGCTTGTGCAAAACTCTGCTAAAATCAGAAATTTGAAACAAATGGGAAAGAAATCAAAGAAATCTATAGCAACAGCTCCTACAGTAGCAGTGCAGCCAGCCAAGGATCCTAGACCAAGAAAAAAGGGGTTAATCTCAGACACTACGTGCCTCAGTCTTGGAAATACTAGCTGGGAGAGCATCTATAATCTAATAGAAGCAGAGGAGCCTGAGGAAATATCAGAAGAAGCCACAACTGACTCAAGTAACAAATCAGAAGCATCCCTCAAAGATTTAGCTTGTTCATATTTGCATAGAATAGCAGCACGAGAAAAAATCCTCCCATATACTGACGTAGTGAGATGGGTGGTAGAGGAAATTCTAGTTTCGAACAGAAAATTTTGCACAGTTGACAGGAGGATATTTGGCTCGTTCTAGCCTGATGATCTAAGTAAAATGTATCACTTACCTGAGCCTGAAAAGCGCTACAGCAAATCCTTCCTTGAAAAATTTACAAATGAAAACGAGTCAAAATCGGCCCCGATTAAGCAGTGGAGACATAATCCCGAGAAGCACAAACACGAATCATCAGGTAAGTACTCTGTGGACTCATTGGCTTCTCCTTACTGTTATGCCGGGGCTATGATGTGTAGAATGTGGGGAATACATGACTCTGCTAAGTTCACCATTGAAATGGTCCCTCTAATGGAGGCAGCAGTCAATAGTTATGTGATGGATTGGGAAAACATTTTGTCCGACAAATTAGCCACAGCAATTCTCGAATTCAGATCAAATTCATGTAAAACTACCAGGACCATTCCCCCTTTTTATTACAATGCTTATATTATGGATACTCTTTGTTTTAACTCTGAATATCCGATACTCAGATGGAGATGGACTCCCCAAGACCCTAAGCCAATCCATATTTATCATCAAATGTTATGGAAGGCTCACTACAAAGATCATTTGTACAAAATTTGCAATGGTTTTATGTTGCCTGTCTACTATGCTATTTTTGATAAGCCTGCCCCCAGGATTTCCAAAGAAGCAGGGATCGACTTGACTGCAGTAGCTAATTGGTTCGGAGAAGACAAATTCACTTATATAAGGCTTTTTGGTAGCCTTACAAAACCCCATGTCCTTCCCCTGTATGTGCCCGATAAGCTATTAGCTCGAGAATTGGCCTACCAGATAACAATAGAAGGGACATCCAAAACCCTTAGAAATTCCAAGAAACAAGTATGGCCTACATTTCCTTTAAGATGCGGTGTTTTCACTCTCCATGATTACAAACATGCAGAAAAGGAGACAGAAAAAATAAAAATTCTCAATCTTGCAACAATTCCCAACAGACAATATGATCCAAGAAAAGTTGCCTATAATGTTCTTGAACAAGCCAAACTTGCAAAGTTTGATCATGAAAAGGATGACTTTGATGACATATTCTCCTTATTAGAATCATTATTTCAGGTAAAAACATTGGCCAGGATCAAGTATCAAGATGAAGGGCTAGAAGTGTTTAATAGGCTTAGAGAACAGAGGTTGCAAACTCTGCCTCTAGACTTATTAGCCACCACCCCAGCAATCTAGTCAAGCGAGCCTGAACAACAAACTATTGACAAATCTCCTGCTATGGAAAAAATTCCTGAGAAAGGTAAAGTGCCAGAATAGGAGAAAGAATAGGGAAAAGGCAGTGAACACATAGATATAGATACTCGGATTGATCCCAAGCTCCTTAAAGAATGGCAACAGTTCGATTCCATTATAAGCAATCCTGAGAATTCACAGGGTTTTAGCATGCCCGAAGTGACAATTGGTCACAAGACAGCAACAAATACGGTTCCAACTGAAGGAACCAGTGGCCTACCCATAAGTCAAGATGTGGAGATAATTCCTAAAGATCCATCGGATGAAATTGTTTTGCATATAGAAGAAATACCACCTTTAGATGTCTTCTACAGCCCTAAGCATAGGGTTGTAGTAAAAAGACAAAGGAAAAAGAGAAGGATTGATCAATCTTCCCTTTTACCTGCACAAATAGAGATGGCTAATGTGGTATGGAAAGAAGAATTCAATCCTTCCAAAGACCTCACAAAACTCTCTCAATATGTCGGGGCTTACTCGGCAGCCACTATGGATAAAGCATCAGAAGTGAGCAATTTACTCAAGGAAAAAGACCAGACAATTGTTTCATTGGAGGCACAGGTATCCGAAAGACAGCAGAGAATAGAGCAATTAGAACAACAGTTAGCAGCACAGCAGCAAGTAAACAACCAACTAAACGAGTAATTGCTCAAGGAGAAGTAGAGGATAGACCAAAGTGCAGTACAGAAACAAAAGGAGTTATCCTTAGCATTGGCCAAGCTAAAGACAATGAATGAACAAATGAGAAAAACAAAAGATGAGCAAATTGCTCAACTATCACAACAGATAGAAAAGTTCAAGAGTTTTCCTCAACCAACAGAGTTCAGGTCTGAAGCTCTCCAGATCAATAAAGCATTAATTAAACATTTAAATTTACTATGTCACAATATTTCCCTTACTGAGCCCCTCTGTGAGATTTCTTCATCAATGATTGACAAATCAGTTGACGCAAGACAGAATTTGGAACAGGCTGATGAGATATTAACAAACTTTTTTACCTGGCAAGAAACTAGTGAAGGGCAAGCTACAAATCTGCCAAAAATTCTAGAATCACACAAGGAAATTATTTTCTTAGAATGGCAATCACAATTAATGAAAATAGAAAGGGAAACTTTAAGATGTAGATCGACAACCTGTAATTTGATTGAGTTAATTAATGATACTCTTTATCTATCTAATCTAATTTCACAGTGCACTCCAGGTAAACTACCATTAGTCAAAGCATTGGAACAATCATGCAAACAGGATTTAGAACAGAAGGAGAGATTAATAGCAAGCATCCAAAGTTTAACTTGGGACACCTTTTGGTTCTTCCTAGTTAAACCATATAGTGAAAGGGCAACACTGAAATGCTTAATCGATGCGATCGGTTACACGATTTCCAAAATTCATGATGCTACATATTCAACCCAACTGCATTCACGTCTGAGTCACCGTCCAGAATTGCAACCAATGCTTGCTATCTGCTAGCTCAATCCAAAGGATGATTGACCGAAACAGTGAATTGTTCTACTAACTGCAAGAAGACCTATTTCAAGGAGATTTTCATGATTTGGTTATACCACCTAATAACATTTTTATTTCATAATCGGTTAGCTTAGATAGTATTTATAGACCCTTTCATGTCTTTAGAAAGGGTCCTTAATTTTTGTATAAAACTTGGATCAGGAAGTCACACTATTGTGCTTCTGATATATTTTTTTATGAAGACTGGGCCTATATTCTGAATTTTAATGAAGAATACTTTGATGAGATATGCACTACTGCTTTTTGTGAGAGTATTTCTAAGTTAGAAGGCAGAATCTAAATGCGATTGATATTGGGAGGGATCCAAATTACATATGGTACTATTATCTATGTCTTTGCTCCATTCTTTTATATGAATCAACATTTATTCAATCTTGCTATCATTGGATATATGTATGTGTTTTAACAACAGTCCTTATACTTATCACTATTGAATGTTTAAGGAATGTTATTCTTTCAATCATATTTATGTCAATGATATATGAAGAATAGTGTAATAATGTTTTAAATGATTACTTTGTTCAACTACTTGAACAAAGTAATTATCATATAAATGAATGTCTTTGTTTATCAATGGAGTCATCTATATGCCTATTTGTAGATAAAGATCATCAAAAGTTGCACTAAAGTGGTAATATCCCGGGATAGATTAGTTGTTTATAATTTTGCATTGTAGAATAAATCATCCATCCATTATCATTAGATAATAGAAAATCAACCACTTATCCATCCTATTTACAAATCATTGGGAAATTGGTCCCATTATATCCAGTTGGAGCCACCATAACAAACAGAAAAGCAGCTACCTTTAAGGTCTGGACCGGGTGGTTTTCCCCGATGTTGATGCAACAATTTTTGAGGCATCAACAGTACTAAAACTATTTTCTGTGTAAATCAAGACTGTCTTGAAGGATGCATAAAGATTGTGTAAATTGACTATAATATTGAAAACTACTTCTTAGTAAATAAATATTGTTTGGAAATGTATGCAGTATTGTTCTACAGTAAAGAACATATGAATGATTAATTAGGGATGTTCCCAAATAAAAAGAAGGAAAATAACTAGTTATTTCAAACACCTAGCTCGGTAATCTCCTCAAGTTCTTGAAATTGAAATCATTTACACTATTTAGTAAGAGTTAAATCGTATTTGAAATGCAACCGAGGAACGAGTAAGGAACAATAGATACACTTACAGGCTAGCACGAAAAGAAAAAATAATATTGGAATATGAAAGCAAATTCTGTTAGTTTTTCAAAATAAATTCATTCCGTTTCCAAAACTTCAAGAAACCTTGAATGAGTAATTTACATTTCTCAATAGTAAGTGTAAAATACGACTATTCTAACCCAGATTTATTCCTCGCGTAGTCCTATTGGGTCACCAAGGACATGGTTCTGGGTAATTGAACGTCTCGTACTTAAAATAAAAGTTAAAAAGAAAGCAAACATATATTTTAACCATGCAGAACTAGATAGTCTAGCTAAGATGAAATATTATGTTATGCAAACTAGAAGAGACCAATAGCTAAGATAAATGACAAGAACCACATGCCAATTCGCTAACAAAATATATTTTGAGTAAACCAATTTGCAACTCTACATGTGTGTATAAAATCAATAACATTTAAAGGCAACCAAGCAGACAAACCAAGTCCTCGGTTAGCATTAAGTCTAGCAAGGAATTAACAAAAGGATAGCTTCAAAATGTGCATATCGCCCTATTGCAAAAACGATGTCTCAGGCATATTTAATTCCAAATGAAAACCTTTAAATGGGTCTCCTGTGAAGAGAAAACATAAAAGAGCTACCCAATTCAATAGGCACACATTGGAGGCAGGCCAAATCTAAAGAGAGGCACCCATACCATTATGCTAATCCACGAGGAAGCGCAAGTTCCTCTTGTTGTTAGGTGTGCTAGAACTGGAAGAAGCCCATCCAATCCTGATAGTTCAAGACTAAGCCTGCAACTAGATGCCAAGATAGCTCAACGCCATGAATAATATTTCACTAGTTTGATGCTATGTGATTCATTCTCCACATTTCACTAGTTTCAATCCCACTTCTTCACCCCTGTGAGCATCACCCGATGCAATGAGTGCTAAGTGAACTATTCAAAAATCATGAGAAATTAGTCAGTTACGACTACCTCTCATGGAAATGGTCATACGTTTGAATGACTTACTTAACGCAGTTGAATCCCAAAAATGATATCTAATATAATGCACTGCGTAAATCCCCCATACTTAAATTCAAAAAGAGTCAAGGGATCTCTACTTGAATGGTTCATGAGGCACAATACTTGCTAAGGTTTTGCAAATGGGGTAGCAAGCTAAGTGGGCTTGATTGTGGGAAAAACTCCACAGTTAAGCGCGCTTGAGCCAGAGGAGTTCTGGGATGGGTGACCTCCTGGGAAGTCCTGGTTACCGGGTGCAAGCCCCGGAAGTGATGATTGATGCTATGTGATTCGTTCTCCACATTTCACTAGTTTCAATCCCACTTCTTCACCCCTGTGAGCATCACCCGATGCAATGAGTGCTAAGTGAACTATTCAAAAATCATGAGAAATTAGTCAGTTACGACTACCTCTCATGGAAATGGTCATACGTTTGAATGACTTACTTAACGCAGTTGAATCCCAAAAATGATATCTAATGAATAATATTGTAAGATAAATTTTAAATGGCCAAAACCTAGGATTTAAACACCTTACCTATATCAAGGAGTTTAAGTGTTTTCTTGGCGCCAGAGGCATCTGAGGTCATAACAGTCACAATAACTACAGACAGATATAAAAAGATGAGAATTAGTTAGATAAAAAAACAAGTGTACACTGATGTTATGAGGCACATCAAAATAAACCCGAACATTATCAAATTAAGTCATTGAATCAAAATAAGTCTCACCTACATTTGGAAGGTGGTATTCTAGTAACAGTTGGTAATGGATGGCTACAATAGCAGTTGGGTTGAACATTGTTGTTGGATTCACTACCGAGTAGAGTTAGAGAGATGAAACCCAGCTACGAGAACACAACCGCAACTGTGTTATGGTTTTGCAAAGTGATGTTCCTGGGTTTGGCTCTGATCAAGTCATAAAACGAGGGAGGCAGGTTACCCTATGGTTAGCCATTGTTCCCTTAGATCAAGGAGGACCACTGGATCACAACTCTCACAAAAATGGTGCTGAGAAAGACCACTTAACAACTGGAGAGGGTGAATGCTTGATAGGTGGCAGCATTAGATTGCAAGCGAGTTGGGTGATTTAACTAAAACTTAAATGCATTGCAGGCACATAGCTATGAACTGAAAGGAAGTCGCCACCTCAAGAAAATCAAACGGAATGTATATATATAATATATTAATTACATTGAAATGTGCATGTTAAAAAATTAATATGCTTGTTCTTGGTATGATGGTATCAACACAAATCATACGGGTAATAGTTATTAAACCATAGGGCCTCAACCTTTAATGTACATATATTAATACTCACATAACTTAGGTTATATTTCAGTTGATGTGTGGGTGAAGTTATCATGTGACACATTTTTTTATTATTATTATTATTATGAGTGATGTGCGATTGTACATGTTACAAAACTATTAAATGACATAGTTTTATAAAAATTCATCTTTTCAATAACTATAGTTTCTATGAAATTTCCACCTCTTTAAAGTAAAATAAAAAAGGGAAACTAAGCCATCCACAAAATTTATTTAGCCCCTGGAAAAAAAAATTCATTGTAATTATCCCTTTTAGAGTATACAAAAACGACAAAATAAACTTCACATCACAGCTATATGTCGTAAGCAGACCGTCCTCATTTACTGTGCATCAAACAATTATATTTTATTAACAGAACTTTGCTACTGCCAAATGCAATACAATGAAAATTGAAGCAATGCTAAATCGTGAACCACAACTTGGTGATTACAACATTTTGTTTTCACTAATTGAAAAACTCATATTCTAACTATCAGACTGCTCCATTGGATTGAAAAATAGAAAACAACTTATGCAAAAATTTTAACTATGACTATAAATTATGTTCAGGCTAATGGAAAATTTCACAATTACGGTGGGATATAATCCATTATTACAGTATTTTATTGTCATTAATTAAAAAGTAGAGAAATCTAAACTTGAAAGAAAACCAATTGTAAATTCGGATCATCAGAATGCTCAACTTCAAAGCCACTAGTACCGTTGTTATTCTCACGGACGTCCTATTTGTTAGACCACATCTCCATCAGCAAGATTTCCAAATGCCTTATGATTTCTGATTCCAACACATTGGGATTTAAGTTTTGTAGTTGGATAATTTTGCGAAGTAGCCCTTCTTTCATTGCGATCTTAGCACAGTTTGCGGGGTCATTGGCCAAGATTTTCAATATCCGCTTCCCCAACACACTAAAATCTGAGTAATTATACTCATCTGAGGACGGGCCCTGGTACTTACTTGAATGGATTTCAATCTGATTGCTATCGTACAACAAGGAGGTTATGGACTCCATAGACTCAGGAATGGCCATCACCCAAATGCGATTTCGGGGTATCTCCACCAATTTGCAGATGATCTCTCCAGCCACTATTCGGATCTCATGCTCCTTAGGTTTCTCCCAACTCAGCAACTCGATCAGCCTCTCCAGCACGCCTGCCATTGTTCTGATCACCCTCAACTTCTCTGAAGGAAGCCAATTTGATTTCGTAAGCATAGATAGTAGTTGAGCACCCTCGTGTTGTTCATTATCGTCGATGGACTACAGCAGCTCCACACTGTATGACACAAAAACCATCTTGAACCTGTCGAAAACACTTCCATTCATGCACTGACAATATGTATCATAGAAAAATGCAGAATCATGTTGAGCTGAGAATGGTCAAAGCCATCCTCTTTTAACTCTGAGCACCATACTTTTTGTATGGAAAAAAAGAATGTCATTTTCTTATATCCATCAAACATGATGGAAATGACCCTTTTGCAGGATGATGTTTCTTCGTTGGCCAAGAGAATTGGCGAGTGCGCGAGGTAGCCCCTGAGAACAAATCCAAACAGAGTCTCATGTTAGTTGCTCCTACTTCTTTTGTTGAGTAATCACAACACTATCAGTCATTAGTTTTTCCAAAGACCTTAGTTTGGTAACCTTGGCTTTGATATCACTTGTGACATCTCTATATAACTCAAAATAATAAAAAAAAATTAACAAAACTTACCATAGATCTTTGCCATATATATCATTCTACTTACCTATTATACATATTAAGTCTGTCGGTTAATATTCATATACCCGAGAACTAATACACAATACATTTCACATACGTTTCAATATGTTTCATTTAAGTCTGAGTACCCTTATTGATTAATTTAATACATAATTTATACTAAGGAATTAATTTCAAACTGCTCTGCTTCCGAGTTGTGGCAGGAGCAGGCCTCAGCTCTCTCATCGGTTTCCCTCCAGCTGTCCCTCCTACCTCATCATTCTCGCTGCATCACCGGTGTACACTCCTCTGTGCTCATGCAATGGCTGATGGGTCTTCTATTAACTTTAGCTGGGAATTTTGGAGGTCTTGTTTTACATTCATCGCCTCATCTCTTGGCTCTCAGGCTTTTGGGTTATGATACCAGGGTTTCGTTCTCAGGTGGTTTGTGTAGTAATGGTTATGGTTTGACAAGCTGTGAGGATTTCAAGCAAATGGTTCCATCACTCATACGCGACCCTTATCATGTAATCACTTAATCGATCTTGCATTTCCCTTGAGTTTCCATAGTTTGTAGTTTAAAGTTATCCAGTGACTTGTTTTCTTTTCTAAAATTGATTTGCAGGTTCTCCTCGTGAAGTCTCGGCGCTCCAAGGATCCTCCGAGATAGATTCAACCAGTTTCCGGCACATCTACATGCCCAGGTCTTCAATGAGTTTACGTGCATGTTTCTAGTCTCGTTCATGGTATTCTGATGGCCAGGTAGAAAGACTGACAGTCTCTAGTTGTTCGTATTATCCCTCGGAAGGATTTCAGTTTCAGTTGTGATATTTATTAAATGCACAAGATGTATATATATATTTGTCTGAATGAAAGGGGTTATTCCCTTGAGACTCGTCGTTGTTGTTATTTTTAAGTTATATCTTTGGTTAAGGGGAATGCTTATACATCCATTCAGGTGGCTTTTCTGGGTCCTCGATTTATCCACCAAACCCTTAGGGTTAGGATGGAAGATCCCAAGTCCTACTCGACAGCGTTTGATTATCCTATTTGTCTTGGAACTTTATCGAGCCGTAATGAATTTATTCTTTAATTTGTCTTGATTGGTTCAATTTGATTATAATGATATCAGAATGTTAATTAAACAATTTGTTTAGTATAGTTCTTATGCAATATTCATCGAGCTTTAGCATTTCTCTAGTTGTCTGAGTAATGATTCTTGTTGCTTATATTCTTTCTCTTTTGTTCAAAGATGAATCTGGCTCGGTTTCTCATGTATGATCTTTCGATGCCCTCATCACGTTCTTGGTTTTGCTATTTTAAATTTTTCTACAGTGAATGTCTAGAATTAATGAATAATATCTGTAATTTATGTGTTTCATCATTATATATATATATATATATGTTTTTCATTTGTGGAAATGTGAACTAGGGCTTGGATTCTTTCCCTGGCCCATGGGTGTATCTGGTTCTAAGGGTCCAATTTTTATTCCTTAATCATTTGCTGGCACTCTCTGTGTTTGCGGTGCATCTTTATTTTTATAGTACAACACTACCGTATGGTTAAAGGGTTTCTTTGACATCGATATAAATTGTTTCATTTTAGGTTCATAGATAACAAATAAGCAGGATTTGGCCCGATTTTTCATCTATATTTATTTTCTGGGTTTAGTTCTGATAAAGAAATACTACGTATCTCCTTCTTGTTAACAAAAATTGAACATTGTTCCTTTTTGGTAATACTAGTTTTGTTCAGTTTATTCTTTCCTTCCTAAGTATGTTTCTAAGTCTGTACTTATGAATATTTGTGTTTCTTGGATCTATGTTTTAACTAGAAACTACTCATTTGATGGTTTACTTGATTATTTATTCTCCTACTTTTCCAAATATTATTGTATAGTATTACAATTCCAAGATTTCAATAATAGCATTTTCCAGAATTGCTCATTATACTATACAAACTCATAACTAAAAGAATTTCTCCAAGTTGATTTACTTACCTGAAATCATTCTTAAAAGAAAAATCAACTGCTGAAGTCACCTTTGTAATTTAACAGATTTCAATCCTCCCAACGATAAGACTTTCCTTCAAGTCCAAGACTCCCCCCGAGCTTGCTCACAAGACCGATGTCTTCTTACAAGGCTTCACATACAGTGCCTTAGCTATATGGTCACCACCAGACCTAACCTCTTTTTGTATCTAACCTCTCAGCACAATCCAAAATATTCTATCACTTTCTCTTGTTTTACTCTCAGGTATCCCTGTCTACCCTCTTGAGTCCTTTCTTTGGAGAATTCATAATCAGGGAGGTAGCTAGGGTTAGGAAACTACATGTCTTAATTTTCTTGATATGAAAAATTACAAGATTTGTTAACACTCCAAAATAGTTTTTCTTTACAATTATCAGATTTAGATACTTAATTCAAACAATAACCATAATATCCAATTTTGTTTTTGCTGCGATAAAATAAAATAATTACAGTTTTCTAGGGACATCACATCTCCGCCCTAAAATAAAACACCATCTTGATGCTTTTCTGCTGCAAACTGACCCAGAAAAGCTTCCTTCATGAGCTGCTCATCCTCCCAGATGGCCTCATCTAGCCCAAAGTGATGCCATTGCACTTTGACCTAGGTGATAACTCATCTCCGCAGCATTACTTCTCTCTGATCGAGAATAACCAGAGGTTTGACCAATAATTCTCCTTCTGGCTCAAGCTACAAAAGCACAAACTTTTAGCCAGTTTTTACTACAATTAATATCTTGTATGACTTTATTAGTGAAAATCATTTTACCTGTATATCTTGCCAACTGATTGTATGTTTAGGATCATATACATAGCTTTTCAATACGGATACATCGAAAACATTGTGTACCCGAATGTGGCTAGGCAAGGTGAGCTAGTATGCCATTGGCTTGACTTGTGCCAAAATAAGAAATGGCTCATAAAATTAGGGTGCTAACTTAGCACACCCACTCCATTGTAAGGTACTTATTTTGGCGTGTACCCTTACATACACATGATCCCGTGCTTGGAATTCCTTGAAATTCTTTTTTTTCGATCGAAAAAGTTCTTTTGTCGATCTTGAGCGGCCCTTAAATTGGAACGAACCTTCTTAACTGTTTCTTCCATTTCCTTTAACATTTTAGGTCCTGTTGTGCTATACAACAAGCCCCCCACTTCAAAATTTTTATCCAAAACTCTAATAAGAAATAGGTCGTTTTTTTTTAAGACTTATTTAAAACCAATAATTCAATAATCACTGCAAACTTTGATTTAAACGCATTACACATGAAAGTCCTTATGAAAAGGTCCAATCCGATATAAATATGAATGAAGACCTTTTTTTAAGACAAGTGTAAAATAATATTTTGCATCCTTTATTTAAAGGATGAACTTAAAAGGTTCTCATTGGAAAATCTTTGATGTGATAATGCTATCGGAGAGCGCAAATCCCAAGTTCGTAATGAAACATTCCAAAGGTCTATGCGAAACTCCCGATGCAATAATGCAATCGCAATCGGCCATCGGAGATACCATGAAACACATAAGAGGAGCCCCTTTGGAACTCACCGATGCGATTTCATAAAGGAAAAGTGCTCTTTTCGATAAAAGGTTGTTAAACATATATTTACGGGTTTAACACTTAAATCAATATAAAAAAAAAACAAATGATTTGTTGATTATTCTGCCTTCTCACGATAACTCTCACCTTTATTGGAATTGGAACTACCTATGGTAACATCTTAGCTTGACCTTTGAACCTCCCGATCTGTGATATGGAATTTTCGCTAATCGCTGATCAGGTAAGCTAAGAGATCCATTTTAAAGGACTATTGCTCATATGTGTGATGCGACATATCATTATTACATTTAATTATCATGATTGGTAGTTACGGAAGTCATTAATAGAACAATTAAGGTTGAATCCTTCGAGGATTTCATCCGTGGTAATATATGATTTCGTATTTCTTATCATGCTTGAATTACCATTAATCTTTTTATTCTGCATTGGCTTTGAATGGGTTTTTTTTCTCTGTTACGTTCTATTGTTTCTTTTACAAAGCAAGTTTGAAGTGATGAATCCAAAGAAAATGATGAAGAAGTCAAAGAAACCAAAGGCCCCCATCGTAGGCAAGGAAGAACCAGTGAAGAAGGTCTTGATATCTGATACTACCTGCCTTAGTCTAGGCAAGGCATCCTGGGAAAGTATTTACAATTTACTGGAGGCCGAAGATCTAGAAGAGATTGAAGAAGAGGCAACAACAGATTCCACGAGTAAGTCAGAGAATACTCTTAAGGATTTGGCCTGCTCATATCTTCATAGAATAGCAGTCCGCGCCAAAGTTTTACCCTATAATGACTTGGTCAGATGGGTTATTGAAAGCATCAATATCACAGATAGAACTTTCTTCATATTTGATGGACGAATGTTTGGGTCATTTAGAGCAGAAGATATTAAAAGAATGTACCATTTTCCCAAACCCGAGAAGCGTTATAACAAAGCATTTTTAGAGGCCTTCGCTAAAGAAAATGCCATCGAATCGGATCCTATTAGACGATGGAGGAATTTTTCGACCAAGCACAAACATGAATCATCACGTATGTACTCCGTAGACTCGATGGCAACTCCTTACTGTTATGCTGGTGCCATGATGTGTAGAATCTTTGGAGTCCATGATTCTGCCAAATTTTCTATAGAGATGGTACCATTAATGGAGGCTCCAATTTATTCCTATATCATAGATTGGGCTACCATTTTGTGTGACAAAATGGCCAACCGAATACTAGATTATAGGAAAAACAGGTTCGTGACTACCCAGGTAATACCCTCATTTTATATGAGTGCTTATATCATGGACACTCTGTTTCAATTCCAAATATCCCATTCTAGGATGGAAATGGACTCCGCAGGACCCCACACCCATTCATATTTATCGTAAAGAACCGTGGAAAGCCCACTATAAAAATCATCTTTATATAATTTGTCACGATTTCATCCTCCCTATGTATTATTTCATTTTCAATAAATCCGCTCCTAGGTTGTTCGAGGAAGCCTCTGTCGACAAAATTGCAATTGGTAGTTGGTTTGGTGAAGAAAATTTCACCTACGTTAGACTTTATGGCAACATTACTGACCCTCATGTCCTTCCCTTATACATCCTTGATAAGTTACTTGCCAGAGAATTAGCATATCAGATAATAGTATAAGGGATGTCAAGGAACCTAAAGGAGTCTAAAATGCATATGTGGCCTTCATTTCCCCTCCGATGTGGTGCTTTCACTTTGCATGACTTCAAACATGCAGAGAAGGAAGCCGAGAAAATAAAAATGTTTTGATTAGCAGTTATCCCAAAAAGGCAGTATGATCCCAAATCTGTTGCCTCCAATGTCACTTCTCAAGCCAAAATCGCCAAGTTTGAACATGAGAAGGATAGTTATGATGATTTGTTTGCTTCAGCCGATTTATTTTCTCAGGCTAAACCACTGCAAAAAATCAAATTTGGAGCAGAGGGACTAGAGGAATTTCACAAGTTCAGCACACGGAAATTGGAAACGCTACCTATGGACTTGTTAAATACTACCTCTATGGTGCAACTAGAAGGTCACGGTGAAGAGAAAATTATTGAAGAGAATCCTGAAAAGGAAAAGACCCTAGAAAGGGAACAGAAGCAGGAAGGAACTAGTGAACCCCTTGATACGGATATTAATATTGATCCTAAGTTAATCAAAGAATGCGAGTAGTTTGAATCGATCATCAATAACCCAAATAAATCCCAAGAGTTAACTACACCAGAAATGCCTGCAATGAAAAAGCCAAAAGTTAGTACAGTTCCGATTGAAGGAATAAGCAGCCTACCCAGAATTCAGTAGAATATAGAGATTATTCTCGATAATCCTACTGATGAGATAGTAATACAAATTGAAGAAATACCACCTCTCGATGTCTTCTACAGTCCGAAGCACAGGGCTGTAGTTAAAAAATATAGAAAGAGGATGAAAATTGATCAAAGTCCTCTTTTAACTCCTCAAGTATAAATGATGAACGTGGTATGGAAAGCATAAGTTAATCCCTCCAAGGATTTAAAAAAGATGTCTCAATATGCAGGAGCTTATACAATGGTGACAATGGATAAAGCTTCAAAGGTTAGCCATTTGATGAGAGAAAAGGATCAGGCAATTACCCAGCTTGATGTAAAATCACCAGAGCAACAAAAAAAGATAAATCAGCTTGAACAACAATTAATAGAGAACAGGCAACAAAATAAGCAATTAAAAGAGCAACTGAAATTGAAAAAACAGAGAATTGATGAGCAGACTCTCCATAAACAATAGGAGTTGTCTCAGGAGTTGAGCAGGCTGTAGATGTTAAGTGAACATGAGAAGAAATTAAAATAAGATCAAATCGCGCAAATGAAAGAGCAGATAGATAGAGATAAGAGCTATCCACAGGTAAGTGAATTCAGAACAGAAGCCTTGGAAATAAACAAAGCTTTGTCCTGATAGTTGGATATTATTTGTCGCAATATGTCATTGGGCAACCCCTTATGCTCTACATCAATGATCGAGAGGGCAGTAGATGTCAGACTTGAATTAGTTAAAGAAGATGAAAGGTTAACCAATTTTCTATCCTGACAATATTCCAAAGAAGGAATGGTTGCCAACCTGCCCAGAATACAAGAAGCACATAAGGAAATCCTGTTTTTCGAATGGGAGTCCCAGTTAATGAAAGCTGAGAGAGCAACCTCTAGATGTAGAACTGCAATGAGTGGGTTGATCGAATTGATAAATAACATTTTGCATATGTCTAATTTGATCACCGATTTCTCTCCTGTTAAACTCCCAAAAGCAAAAGCATTGGAAGAACATTGGAAATAGGAGCTGGCACACAGGGAAAAGCTGATTGGAGGAATCAAAAGCTTGACATGGGAAGCATTATGGTTTTTCCTTGTCAAGCCACATAGCCAATAGATGGCTATTAAATGTATTTTGGATGCAATCAACTGCATGATCTCTGAACTCTCTGATGCCACCTGTACAGTTCAGCTACACTCTAGGATGAGTCAGCCTCTAGAAATCTAGCCTATGCTCGTAATCTATCAACTGCAATCACAGGAAAAGAAGCTAATACAATGAATTCATTCAACTGCCACAGCACTGTTATTTTCATGATGAATCCTAGATTTATATGTTTATAGTTAAACCAATGCATAGCAATTTTTATTCATAGTTTGTTGTTATTTCTAGTATTTAAGGCCCTTTCATGTATTTAGAAAGGGTCCGCAATTTGTATTAAAACTTGACTTGGGAGTTGCACTACTATACTTCCAATATTTTTTTATCAAAAACTGGACCAAAGTTCTGCATTTTTGTCAAAGAGGCTTTTATAAGATTTGCACTATTGCATCTTTTGAAGGTGTTCTAAAATAGGAAAGCAGAATCTGAATGTTGTTTACATCGGGAGAATCCAAATGCATACAGTACTATTATCTCTGTTTTTGTCTTATTTCCCTATGTGAATGAACATTTCTCAACATTGCTATTATATATATGTGTGTGTGTGTGTGTGTGTGTGTATGATTTTCAAAGCAATTCTTTAACTTGTCATTTTTTAATGTTTTAGAATTGTTATCTTTTGGATATATATGTCAGTGATATATATTATGATCAATGTGATAATGTTTTTTATTATTACTTTGTTTAACTACTTAAACAAAGTAATCATCATATGAATGCATATTTCTATTTATGAATAAGTCATCTCTATGGTTATTTGTTGGATAGAAACAATCAAAAATCGTGTTGTTAAAAGGATACCTGGGTTAGATTAGTTATATTTGCATATTTTTTCATTATAGAATAAAAAAATTATCACTTTCTTTATACATTACAAACCAATCACCCATCGGCTCATATATCACTGAAAAACTGGTCCCATTACATCCATTCGGAGCCACCACACCAAACGGAAAAGGAATTGCACTAACGTCCAGACTGGGTGGTTTTCCCCAATGTTGATGCAAATATTTTAGAAGAGTCAACATTTTTGGCGCTAAAAGGAGGGCATGAACTGTGAATGGCGAGCAAATCCAAATCCATAGCCCATTTTGAGAGTAAATCTTCCTCACCATCTCCTCCAACTTCTCTCTCCCATTCTAAATCCCCAATTCTCAAGTGAGAAGTTGATAAGACAACACCCACTGCTGAAAACTTGAACATATCGGACAAATCCACTCTTGAACCCCCTGAAGTTCAATCTTTAATTCATAAACTTCAAGGGTTTTCAATATCTCGAGATCAGTTTGAGTTATCCTAAGGCAGTGTGACTTCGCAATAGATACCTTCTCAGCCCCTTACAAGATTATAGAGCGGAAAGCTTGGTATTGAACCAATAGAATTTCCTCTGCCTAAAAGGAAAAGGGCTAGGAAGACACCTTTAGAGTCTAATAGTGAGACTCTTTCATCATCATCATCCGTTGCATCCACTCCTCAACTTCACATCATAGTTCCATAGGGCAATGGTACTCCGACGTCTCCTACTCGATCACTTACATCTACATCCTCGACTTCTTCTGTTGTTAGTGCGACAATGGCACATAATCAACCACAACCGAGGCCATGGACAAATCGAGGGGCAGTCGCAATGCCTGCACCCTTGAGTTAGTTACCAGCCCACCCTGAAAAGTGGTCGCCAAAGTTTAATTCAGATATCGGAATACTAGCAGAGGAACACATAAACAACTTTATGTTGTTAATAAATCTAAATGGAGTGAATGAAGAAGATGCTGTTGTGAGTTTTTTCCCATATACGTTACAAGGAGTAGCTGGATCATGGTATTTTTTATTACCAGTAGGATCTATTACTAGTTGGAATGCTTTCCAAGAGCAATTTTTAACTAAGTTCAGAGATGATAGGTCCACAACGACATTAATAAATGATCTCTCCAATCTTAAAAATGAATCGAAAGAACCTATTAATGATTTCAACTCACGATTTAATAAGCTCTTAAATAAAATTCCTGTTACTTCTAAGCCCAATGAAGAGGTTCGAAGTGAATGGTACATTTCTGCCTTACCTTCAAATATAGCAATCTTTGTTGGCAAAGCTGCAAAGCCCACCCTAACAGAAAATATGAAAGAAGCAATCACCGTTGAGAAACGTATTATCGCTTTAGAAAATAAAACCGCTCTTGATGAGAGAAAGTCCAAAAAAGTTACTTTTAAAGATGATTCAAAGAAGAAAGTGGCTAGAGATCCATATGACATGGAGGGTTTGCAAAAGGTTTTAAAGACTATGTCTAATGAAATGGTAGAGATAAAGAAACAGGTAGCTGAAACCTCCACTAAAATGCCATTTAGTAATTTCAAAAGAGTTGAATCAAAACCACCTAATGCCATATCTAATGAAGAATCAGTTCCAGATAATGAGGAAGATGAATACAGAGTCTTGTCATCCAAGGAAACATAAGAAGTTGAGGTAGTTGAATGTCATGGTATGTGGGACTTCATTTTGCCCAATTCTGATATTGAAAGCGAACAAGAAGCTCTCCTAGTAAGTACCAGAAGTAAAGTCGCTACAGAGCCTGTTCAACCAACTCAAAAGAAGAAAAATGCAAGCCCTACTGCCAAAGATAAGGCTCCCATGAAGAAATCTACAGTGTTGCCTACTCAAAATCAGCCATCATCTTCCAATCCGCCCTCATCATCCAAGACATTGGTAGTCTCTGACTCTATGGATTACAACATTATAGAAGACATGAAGAAGACTAGAGCGAATATCTCTTTGTTTGAGCTTAGAAAGCTCAAACATCAACAAAAATTGCTGCTCAAAGAGTTAAATGCAGTACCTTCTTCTCCTCTTCCAAATGTTGTATTGTCTAAGGCGGCAAAAGGAACAGGTAAGCCACCATCAGATAGAGTAGATGCTATTGATGTTGTTTTGATTAGAGATAGATCTAATTCTCATACTCCTCCTTTTCTCTTGACCTATGAAATATACAATAGAAATTTACATAACTGCTTAATAGATTCAGTGGCTTCATCAAACATAATCCTAGCCTCAGTTTGCTCAAAATTGAACGTCGAGCCCCGAAAATTTGCAGTGCATATTTTTCAGTTGGATCAAAGTAAGGTTCAAGTCTTAGGAGATACCAATTTAATCACCATTAGGTTATCAGCAGATCCTAGAGTAGTCCAGAGAATTGATATATTGATCACTGACATCCCTGAGTTTTATGGGTTAATTTCAAGCAGGGATTGGTCTGAGAAACTCCATGGTTACATTTCTACTGATTGGTCTCATATGTGGCTCCCCTATAAAGGAAAACCAAATCAAATTAATATCGGTCGGGAGAAGCACATGACTCATACTGTAATAGAGTTTGAACAAGAATATCAACCCATAGCTTTCAATAATAATATTCTTGGAAAGTACTCAGTTGAATCATTCTTTGGTAATTTTAATACTCAATCATCACCTTTTTCGGTTAATAGCTTCACATCATAGATAGAAAACTTGTCTCATACAGATACATCTAGGTGTGTTGCTATTGCTAAAGAAATTGTAAATAAAACTTTAGGTAAGCTTGTATTTTTGTATTTATATTTTGATGGGTCAAAATCCCATGACGGTGTATTTTAGTTAGTCCTAAGGGGGAAAAAACTATGCTCTCGTGCAGACTAGAATTTTAATGTACAAATGATACTGCTGAATATGAGGCATTGATTCAAGGGTTGTATAAAGCGATAGGCCTAAAGATTCAATATCTAAAAGTATTTGGTGATTCTGAGATTGTCATCAAACAGGTAAGGAATACTATTCATTGCCTTTCTAGACATCTCAAGCATTATCAATCCTTGGTTCAAGACCTTATATCTCATTTTCGAGCATTTAATATTTCTTCCATTCCTAGATCTCGGAATGCAATAACTAATTTATTAGCCAATGTTGCTTCAAGGCTCCTTCCATCAGAGGATCACAGCCCTAATAGGTTTTTAGTTCAATTGATTTTTAGACCATCTATTCCAGACAATGTTACCAATTGGCATGTATTTAATCATGAAGAAGACATTTTGAATTTTTTAACTTTTGAGAAATCCTATGATGACCAGATTATTGATGAGAATGATCATGATCCTCAAATAAAGCAAAGACAAGAGGAGAATTCCATACCTGAATCCGTGGTAAAACTTGAAGATATTTATGATATCAATGATATGTTTAAATAGATCACTAATTCAAAACTTCAAAGTTCTACTTTGAGGTTTGAATTAATAAATCTTGGCACTGAGGCCAAACCACAAAATATTAATCTGGGACTAGGGCTCACTTCAGAAGAAAGATTCACCTTTATCAGATTGTTGAGTAAATTTAAAAATGTTTTTGCTTGGAATTATGATGATTTAAAAATGTATGACACTTCTATCATACAACACACAATTCCAATGATATCTGAGGAGAAGCCTGTGCAACAAAAATTGAGGAAAATACATCCTAATCTAGAAAGTCAGATCAAAGCAGAGTTGAATAAACTCTTGAAAGCTAAGATAATTTTCCCAGTTAGACATTCAAAATGGGTTTCTAACTTAGTACCTATTAGAAAGAAAAACGGTGATATTAGGATCTGCATTGATTTCAGAAATCTTAATAAGGCAAGCCAAAAGGATAATTTCCCACTGCCAACAATGGAACAAACTCTTCATTCAGTTGTTGGTTCTGAATTAATGTCTTTTTTAGATGGTTTTTCTAGATATAACTAAATATTGGTGCATCTAGATAATAGGCTAAAGATTACGTTCAGAACCAAATGGGGAACATATGCCTACTAGAAAATGCCTTTTTGTTTGATTAATGCTGGAGCTACCTTCCAAAGAGCAATGGATATATCATTCAATGGTTTGATTAATAAGTTAGTTGTTGTCTATTTAGATAATATAACTGTCTTCTCAAGAAAAAGAGCAAATCATTTACATGATTTGAAACAAATCTTTGAATGTTGTAAAAGGTATGGGATTTCATTAAATCCCAAGTAATCATTCTTCGCTCTTGATCAAGGGAAGCTTTTAGGGTTTATCATATCTAAACATGGAATTTATATTGATCCAGAAAGGATCAAGGATATTTATGATATTCCTCTGCCACATAATAAAAAATCAATGCAATCATTTTTAGGCCAAATAAATTTTGAAAAAATATTTGTTCCCAATTTCTCGCAGATTGTTTTACCATTACAGACCATGATTAAGAAAAATTTAGTGTTCAAATGGGGGCATAATGAAAAGGAAGCCTTTGATTCAATCAAATAGGTGATCATTAATGCTCCTGCATTGAATATCCCAAATTTTTCTAATCATTTTATTTTGTATACTTGAGCATCCGAAACTTCTTATGCAGCTGTGTTGACACAAATCAATGATCAGCAAGTTGAAGCGCCCATATCTTTTTTCAGTTCTAATCTACAAGGTGCTGAACTTAATTATTCCAAAGTAAAAAAGTAAGTTTTTGCTGTGTTCAAATCTATTAAGCACTTTAGGCCATTCCTCCTAAAAACTCATACAAAAGTAATAGTCCCATTCTCTGTATTGAGACAATTACTAGTCCAAAGGGAAGTAGGAGAGAAGAGAGCCAACTGGGTTACAACATTACAAGAATATGATTTAGATATCAAACCAGCGAAAATTGTAAGAGGTCAAGGTTTTTGCAGGTTGTTAGCAGGAGCTTCTAACATTCCGAAACATGAAGATTCAGACAATGCTCAACAAATAAATGAGATAAATATCATGAACTCTGAATCTCAATATGCAGATCTGGTCTTTTATTTAGAAAATGGATATTCTCCTCCTAATATGTTATGAAACCATCTCAAGAAAGATAGAAAAGATAGATCAACGCCTTAGAATTCAGCCTCTTCGAGGGGGCAACCTCCTTTACATTACATAAATGAACAATTCTTGGATGATTCAAATGACAAAACCTCCTTTCTATATATAGGAGTCTAAGGAGTCACAATATAATACAGCCGACCTAACAATAATAATATAAAGCCACAAAAATAACAATAGAGGGATTCTGTGGGGCACAATAATAACAATATGGGGGCAATAGGGGCACAACAATATTAATAAGGGGTATAACTACAATAGTAATGGGGTAATCACTAGTATTATAGGGACCCAACATGCCCCTCTCCTTCAAAAAAGTGTTGTCCTGAACGCTTGAGTAGTTCTGGATACTTCTGCATAAAATTCTCATCCTCCCATGTGGAATCTTCAGCGGGTAAGTTCTTCCACTTGATAATGATACTCTGAAATTGATCGATTTCGTAGCTGTCGAGTTCTTGTTTTTGTGATTGCTTCTGGTTCCAATATAATTTTTCCTTCCTCGTCAAGTTCTGGCAATATTTTTTGAACTGGGAGCTTGTTGCCTATAACCTTCTTTAAACATGAAACATGGAAAACTGGGTGCAATCGAGAAGCTGCAGGAAGCTCCAATTTTTATGCCATAGTACCAATCTTTTGCAACACCTTGTACGGACCATAATACTTTGGTGATAATTTATTATCCTTCTTAGCTTGCTTGAGGGACATTTGCTTATATGGTTGTAGCCGTAGGAATACCCAATCACCTACATCAAAACTTCTTTCACTGCGATGTTGATCTGCCTGTTGTTTCATTCTATTCTGTGCCAACACGAGGTTATCCTTTAAGAGTTGGAGGACTTGTTGTTGATGTTCAATGTGATGTTCCACTTCCTGAACCTTAGAATTTTCTCTTAAATATGATGTGATGGATGGTGGTTGATACCCATAAAGTGCCATAAATGGGGTCATTTTTGTTGCTGTATGGAAGGAAGTGTTATACCACCATTCAGCCAGAGGCAACCATTTGACCCATTGTGTCCGTTTATCAGATACAAAACAACGAAGATATCCTTCCAAACATTTGTTTACTATCTCAGTTTGCCCATCAGATTGAGGATGATAAGATGAGCTATGAGCTAACTGAGTACCAAGACAAGAAAATAATTTTGTCCAAAAATTTCCCTCAGACATGGGTAAACCTGTGATAAAATCCATTGAAACCTCCTCCCAACGTTGGCTTGGAATGGATAAAGGTTGTAATAGACCCGATGTCTTAATTGTTTCAACTTTATTTTGTTGGCAAACCAAACATTCCGCCACAAACTTTTGAATATCTGATTTAAGGCCATCCCAAAAAAATTCCTTCTTAACCCTGTGGTAAGTTTTTAAAAATCCTGAGTGCCCTCCTAAGGGAGAAGTGTGCAATTCCATAAGAATCTTTTGTTTTAGCTGGGAATTCTTACAGAGGTATAAGCGATCTTTGTACCATAACGAATCATTTTTCCAGCTAAATGTATCAGACGTACTGGAATCTTGTTGTAACTTTCGAATAAGTGCCCACACTTCTTCGTCATTCTTCCATTCCTCCCTTGCTTCATTTATCCAATCTGGTTGGATAATAGAAATGGCGCACAACAATGCTTCCACATCCTCATCCTTTCTTGAGAGTGCATCTGCCACCACATTTTGCTTCCCTTTTTTGTAGATGATTTCAAAGTCATAACCCAACATCTTTGTGACCCACTTTTGTTGCTCTTCAGAGGATAATCTTTGTTCTAAAAAGTATTTAAGGCTATCATGATCCGTTTTTACCTTGAAGTGTCTTCCCATTAGGTAGGGTCGCCATTTCTTAAGTGCATGGAGTATTGCCAACATTTCCTTCTCATAAATAGCTTTGCTTAAAAACTTTCCCTTGATTGGACGACTTTCAAAAGCAATGGGTCTTTCATCTTGCATTAGAACAACACCAATTCCATTTCCTGAAGCATCACATTCCACAATAAAGGTTTTTGTGAAGTTCGGTGTAGCTAAGACCGGTGCTTGGCACATTGCCTCTTTAAGATGTTCAAAGGCCTTTGTTGCTTCCGGAGTCCATGAAAATGCATCTTTCTTCAATAATGTTGTTAGAGGTGCTGCTATTCTCCCATAATTCTTAACAAACTTGCGATAATACCCTGTCAACCCAAGAAATCCTCGCAGATGCTTTATGGATGTGGGGATTTTCCATTCCTTAATGGCTTTAATTTTGCTAGGGTCTACCTTAACTCCTTCATGAGATACAATATGACCCAAATATTCCACCTCCTGGACTCCAAAGAAACATTTGGATCTTTTTGCATATAATTGTTTCTCCTCCAATAGTTGTAGCACCCTGTCAACATGTTCAACATGATCCTTCCAAGACTTGCTGTAGATTAGTATATCATCAAAAAATACTAACACAAATTTTCTAAGGAATGGTTTGAAAATTGAATTCATCAAACCTTGAAATGTTGAAGGTGCATTGGTAAGGCCAAAAGGCATGACCAAAAATTCATAATGACCCTCATGAGTTCTAAATGTTGTTTTTGGAATGTCTTCAGTCTTCATTCTGATTTGATGATATCCTGAACGAAGATCCAACTTGGTGAAGTAAATTGATCCATGCAATTCATCCAGTAATTCATCAATGACAGGAATGGGGAACTTATCTTTAATAGTGAGCTTGTTGAGCTCCCTATAATCCGGACACATGCGCCATGATCCATCCTTCTTGTGCACCAATACTACTGGAGCAGAGAAAGAACTTTGACTCGGTTGAATTATACCAGCCTCTAGCATTTCTGCAACCATACGTTCAATTTCACTCTTTTGGACATAGGGATATCTGTACGGCCTGATGTTTGGAGGAACACTTCCTGGAATCAGATGAATAGCATGATCATGATCACGCATAGGTGGGAGACCTTTGGGAGTCTCAAATACCTTGGAATGATTGTCCAGAACTTTTTGGAGATCTGGAGAAATAGATGATTCCGATGTGGAAACATCTAGCGAACATAATTGTGCAATTACACCTCTTTGCTCCTTTTTTAGAAGCTTTGTCATACCATTAGAGCTGATTATCTTTCCTGGTTTCCCTGCAATACCCCTTAATTCAACTTCCTTTCCTTCCGTAGAAAATTTGATGAAAAGTTCTTGAAAATTAAAAGCTATTGTACCCAAGGATTGTAGCCATTGGACTCCTAGTACAACATCAGCACCTCCCATTGGAATGGAAAGCATTGGGCTAGTCAATACATATTCTCCCATGGATAGCTTGATATTATGGCACTTTCCAGAGCAATTTATTGTTCCTCCATTTGCAATCATCACTTGACACTCTGGTGCTGGATATAGGAAGCAATTCAATTCTTTTGCTACCTTACAATGAATAAAATTGTGGGTGCTTCCTGAATCAATCAACACTATTACCTTTTTCTTCTTGATTTGTCCTTCTATCTTGATGGTTTGAGGAGTGGTAATTCCCACCAATGCATTACAAGATATGGTCGGATTTATTTGTTCTTCATCTAGGCTTTGTTCCTGGAGTATATCCTCTTCTTTTGACCTTTCTTGCTCCTTTTCTTCTTCCTCTTCACAATCTATGTAGAATAATTTCTTCTCAGCACACTTATGACCTTTAGTGTATTTGCTATCACAACTGTAACAAAGCCCTTTTGCTCTTTTTTCTTCCAATTGTTGTGGTGTCAACCTTATAGGTTGTGGAAGACTAGGGGAAACAACACTTCCGTCTTTATAGTTGTGAGTGGTATGCTTCCTGGTTGCCATAATTTTGCTTTCCATTTTTCTTGCTAACCTGAATGCCTTCTCTAATGAATCAGGTTTCCAAAGGCGAACATCATGTTGGATATTATCCTTTAAAGACCCTATGAACACATCAATCCTATGCTCCTCTGGAATATCTTTTACCCTTATGTTCAATTTTTGGAACTCCTCAATGTGCTCCATTATTGAACCCTTTTGTTTGAGACTTATCAATTGGCTAAAAAAAGTGTTGCTTTTTGTATCCTCATAATGTGCTATCAATTCTTCCGTAAAAATTGCCGAAGTGATAAATTGTTTACGAGAGCAAAGCCATTGATACCATACAAACTGATTTGGTTCCAAATATAAAGTTGCCATACGTACCTTTTGTGTGTTTTGCACATTATTGAGATCGAAGAATTGCTCAATCTGTAATATCCATGTTGCGGGATCCTTGCCATCAAAATTCCTCATATCGATTTTTGGAATATGGTGGGTCTTCGATCCAACATTAGAGTCTATGGAATCATGATTAACATTTCTTTTGTTCTCATCATGAGTTTCCTTTACTACCCTTTCACCATTAGTGACCCTTTCTTGTAGCAACTTCTTCAATTCTTCCATGTCTGTCTTCAAATCTATCTTCAAATCATCCATCTTAGCTTCTACACCTTTCTTTAAACCATCCATCTTAGCTTCTACATCTTTCTTTAAACCATCCATCTTAGATTTTGTTCCTTTTTGTGCAAGTGACACTTGTTGCACTTGGTCTCGTAATTTTGCTATATCATCTTGCATTTCTTCCTCTTCTTCATAAGTCATGCTAGATATTTCAGGTTGCTTACTAGGTGTTTGAATTTTCTTTCCTCTGGGCATCAATTACCGATAATATGCTTTACTATTCCCTTTGAATTCCTTAAAACTAAGCATACGCAAAAATTAAGAAAAAAACTACACACATTTTTTCACTTTGTGGAAGCCTGATATTGAATCAGATGTATCTCTGTAATTTCGAATCATCCAGTTCTAAAATTGTGATCTGTAGTAGCCATTTGTGTCCTCTTTCCAATGCCACTAGTCTGATCCAAATTGGATTCTCCAAGAAAGAGTTATTCACAATCTCCCGCAATGACCTGATTATAGACTAGTTTAGTAGAGCGAACTTGTATGAAGTACCACATGTCACTGTTTCGACCTTTGACTCTGAAAAATATATACAAGAAAACTACAGTCCGTCCTCTTTCTTTACCTTCTTATGAAATTTCAATCCGATGCTCAGAAAGAAAGCTATGACGATTTTCCCCAGGTCGCCTGTTTGGAATGTAATTCAGGAGTCTGCAAAAAGACCATCTTCCTCAGATCATATCTCCGCAAATATAGAATGAAAAGCTCTGAAATTAGGACCCGAGGTTCAATGGGACTTCTTCTCAAATGGGTTTTTTTGGCAACTTCTGAAACGTTGCAGAAAAAACGTTATACTGAAAATTCCACGATGACCTGTTTGGAGCAGCGAAACCCTAGAATCCAAAGCTCTGATACCAAATGTTATGAAACCAGCTCAAGAAAAGATAGAAAAGATAGATCAACGCCTTAGAATTCAGCCTCTTCGAGGGGGCAACCTCGTTTAGATTACATAAGTGAACAATTCTTGGATGATTCAAATGACAAAACCTCCTTTCTATATATAGGAGTCTAAGGAGTCACAATATAATCCAGCCGACCTAACAATAATAATATAAAGCCACAAAAATAACAATAGAGGGATTCTATGGGGCACAATAATAACAATATGGGGGCAATAGGGGCACAACAATATTAATAAGGGTTATAACTACAATAGTAATGGGGTAATCACTAGTATTATAGGGACCCAACATAATCTCTCTTACAAAAATAACCGTGCCTTGAAATTGAAAGAAAAACACTTCGAAATCATTGATGATGTGTTATTTAGAGGGAATTATGATTCGGTTTTATTAAGATGCCTTGAAGAAACTGAAGTGCATAAGGTGTTGCAGGAATTACATGATGGTCCAGCAGGTGGACATTTTGGAGGTGATACAACAACTCAAAATATAATACATGGTGGTTATTATTGGCCCACTTTATTCAAAGACACCTATGAATATGTAAGGAAATGTAGAACATGTCAAACTGCCAGTGGAAGACAAAGGAAGCCAACCTTTCCTTTGCAACCAGTCAACATTGAACAACCATTCGAACAATGGGGACTGGATATCATAGGAGAGATTGTTCCACATTCTTCCAAGCAACACAGGTATATCCTTACAGCCACAGATTACTTCACAAAGTGGGTTGAAGAAATTCCTTTGAAGGTAGCCAACTCTGATGCAATCATTGAATTCATTGATCAATTTATCATTACTAGGTTTGGCATACCTAATGCTCTTATTTTTTATAATGCATCTTATTTTTCTAGAAATACCATACTTGAATTTTCTATTAAGAGAGGATTTAAATTGAAATATTCTGCAAACTACTATCCCCAGGGTAATGGTTTAGTAGAATCAACTAACAAGAATCTTATCAAGATTATTAAGAGAACTGTTGACCAAAATCAAAAGAATTGGCACAAGTCTTTGATATTTTCATTATGGGTAGACCGCATAACACAAAAGGCCTCAATAGGTACTTCTCCATTCAACTTAGTGTATGGGAAAAAAGTTGTGATACCAACAATCTTAGCACTCCCATCTCTAGCCCTACTGCAATTTATTGAAGAGAATCCCTACTCTTCCATTCAATTAAGATATGATCAAATCCTTAAATTAGAAGAAGAAAGGGAAAAAGCCAGAATTACCCATGCAAAACATCAACAGATTATTAAATCTTCTTTTGATACAAATTCTACCGGCCCAAAAGTTTTACAAATTGGTGATCTTGTTTTGAAATGGGACAAAGTGCACGAAGACAAAGTAAAACATACTAAATTTCAAAAGATGTGGCTTGGACTGTTTCAAATAACTGAGAAGATAGGCTCATCAACATTCATATTACAAGATCTATCAGGAAAGGGAGATTCTTTTCTTGTCAATGGGCTTATCTTGAAAAAATTCTTTACTTAAGGAGGTAACCCCTTCTTACTTGTAAATATTCATTATGCAGTTTTGTTTGATTGAATTTTCATTTTTAGGAAATAAGATTGTAAATAGCCTTCCATTGACCTTTCACTATTTGAAAATTATTTATGGAAATATTGTAAATACTTACTTTCGATAGATGGAAACCTTTAAGGAAAAGACCACGGTTATAGAAAGCTAGATAAAAATAAAACTCTGAAAACTTCTTTTAAATTTGTAAAACCTTCACAAGCCTTGAAAATACTGTAAATCATTTCAAGTTTTAAAGAGCCGAGAGAGGTTATTTGTAAAAAGAAAAAACTTTTCCAAACTTAGCATCTACAACTCTTAAATTGTCATCCATAGACTCTTAAGGAGAAAATCATTCACCCCATCCAATAAGTTCGTAATTTTTTCAGAGTGTAATTCTAAAATATGTTTGATATAAAAGATAAGAGGTCTCATCATGAGTCTGCTTACCATGATCATAGGGAAATAATTAAACTGAAATTACCAATACTGCATATCAAAACAGGGTAATGGCTTATAATCATCAGACAAGGGGTCTCATCATGAGCCAACTTGTTCAGTTTAATTACAACTAGTGGATGGTGTTGTCAATAGATAGCCACAGAACTAGGACAATGGATTTTTATCTTTTAAATAAATTGAAAGAATAGAAAACACAAAAAGAAAAAATATGTGTGAACACATCTTTTTGAGTTTATCTTTCAAAAGTTATACTCTTAGATGGATGGGACAATGAACGATTAAATGGTTAAAAGGTAACCCTGTCGAGACTATAAACGTCTGCTAGTAGTAGAGGCACTACCTGTGTCAATAGAGTAAACTTAAAATCCAAGTTGGAGAAGCCCCCTGCTTTATCTATACCAACCAATCAAAACTCAAATAAACTCAGAATGTTTTTATTTTTAGGATTGGAAAATGAATTACAGAAGAACTTTTCATTATATTCAGTGTTAATCTTTATCTAAATATTCTTACATTGTTTTCTTTATCCTCAATGGTTTCCAAATTAAGAAAGTTATAGATATTGCATTACTTTCTCAAAGATAACTGTTTATCCCAGTGAATCACCAATTGTTGTGCTATACAACAAGCCCCCCATTTCAAAATTTTTATCCAAAACTTTAATAAGAAATGGGTCATTTTTTTAAGACTTAGTTAAAATCAATAATCATCGCAAACTTTGATTTAAACACATTACACATGAAAGTCCTTATGAAAAGGTCCAATCCGATATAAATATCAACCAAGACCTTTTTGTAAAACAAGTGTAAAATAATATGTTGCATCCTTTATTTAAAGGATGAACTTAAAAGGTTCTCATTGGAAAATTTCTTATGCGATAATGCTATCGGAGAACGCATATCGTAAGTTCGCAATGAAACATTCCAAAGGTCTATGCCAAACTCCTGATGCGATAATGCAATTGCAATCGGCCATCGCAAATACCATGAAACGCATAACAAGATCCCCTTTGGACCTCGTTGATGCAATTTCATAAAGGAAAAGTGCACTTTTTGATAAAAAGTTGCCAAACGTATATTTGCGCGTTTAACCCTTAAATCAATAATAAACAAAAAAAAAAAATTGTTGATTATCCCACCTCCTCACGATAACTTTCACCTTTATCGCAATCGGAGCTACCTATGGTAACATCTTAGCTTGACCTTTGAACCTCCTAATCTGCGATATGCGATTTTCGCTAATCGCTGATCGGGAAAGCCAAGAGATCTGTTTTAAAGGACTATTACTCATATGTGCGATGCGACATATCATTATTACATTTAATTATCACGATTGGTAGTTACGGAGGTCATTAATAGAATAGTAAAGGATTAATCCTTCAAGGATTTCATCCGTGGTAATATATGATTTTGTATTTCTTATCACGCTTGAATTACCATTAGTATTTTTATTCTGCATTGGATTTGGATGGTTTCTTTCTTTGTTATGTTCTATTGTTTCTTCTACAGAGCAAGTCTGAGTTGACGAATCCAGAGAAAATGACGAAGAAGTCAAAGAAACCAAAGGCCCCCGTCTTAGCCAAGGAAGAACTAGTGAAGAAGGTCTTGATATCTAATACTACCTGCCTCGGTCTAGGCAAGGCATCCTGGGAAAGTATTTACAATTTACTGGAGGCCGAGGATCCGGAAGAGATTGAAGAAGATGCAACAACAGATTCCATGAGTAAGTCAGAGAATACTCTTAAGGATTTGGCCTGCTCATATCTTCATAGAATAACAGCCCGCGCCAAAGTTTTATCCTATAATGACTTGGTTAGATGGGTTATTGAAAGCATCAATATCACAGACAGAACTTGCTTCATGTCTGATGGAAGAATGTTCGGGTCGTTCAGAGCAGAAGATATTAAAAGAATGTACCATTTTCCCAAACTGGAGAAGCATTATAACAAATCATTTTTGGAGGCCTTCGCCAAAGAAAACGCCATTGAAACATATCCTATCAGACAATGGAGGCATTTTCCAACCAAGCACAAACATGAAACATCGGGTATGTACTCTGTAGACTTGTTGGCATCTCCTTACTGTTATGCTAGTGCCATGATGTGCAAACTCTTTGGAATCCATGTTTCTGCCAAATTTTTTATAGAGATGGTACCATTAATAGAGGCTACAATTAATTACTATATCATGGATTGGGTGACCATTTTGTCTAAAAAAATGGGCAACCAAATACTAGATTATAGGAGAAACAGGTTCGTGACTACCCGGGTAATACCCCTACTTTATGTGAGTTCTTATATCATGGACACTATTTGTTTCAATTATGAATATCCCATTCTAGGCTGGAAATGGACTCCCCAGGACCCCAACCCCTTTCATATTTATCATAAAGAACTATGGAAAACCCACTACAAAAATCAACTTTATAGAATTTGTCATGGTTTCATCCTCCTTGTGTATTATTCCATATTTAATAAACTTGCTCCTAGGTTGTCAGAGGAAGCCTCTGTTGACCTACCTACAATTGGTAGTTGGTTTGGTGAAGAAACATTCACCCACATCAGAATTTATGGTAGCACTACTGACCCTCATGTCCTTCCCTTATATATCCCTAATAAGTTACTTGTCAGAGAATTAGCATATCAGATAACAATAGAAGGGATGTCAAGGAACCTAAAGGAGTCTAAAAAGCATATATGTCCTTCATTTCCCCTTCAATGTGGTGCTTTCACTCTACATGACTTCAAACATGCAGAGAAGGAAGATGAGAAAATAAAAATGTTAAAATTAGCAGTTATCACAAAAAGGCAATGTGATCCCAAATCTGTTGCTTACAATGTCACTTCTCAGGCCAAAATCGCCAAATTTGAACATGAGAAGGATAGTTATGGTGATTTGTTTTCTTCAGCCAAGTTATTTTCTCAAGTTAAACAACTAGAAAAAATCAAATTGGATCAGGGGGACTAGAGGAATTTCGCAGGTTCAGGACACAGAGATTGGAAATGCTACCTCTCGACTTGTTAAATACTACCTCTATGGTGCAACCAGAAGGTCACGGTGAAGAGAAAATTATTGAAAAGACTCCTAAAAAGGAAAAGACCCCAAAAAAGGAATAGAAGTAGGAAGGAACTAGTGAACCCCTTGAGATAGATATTAATATTGATCCTAAGTTAATCAAGGAATGGGAGAAGTTTGACTCGATCATCAATAACCCAGATAAATCCCAAGAGTTCACTACACCAGAAATGCCTGCAGTGCAAAAGCTAGAAGTTATTACAGTTTCGATTGAAGGAACAAGAAACCTACCCAGAATTCAGTAAAACATAGAGATTATTCCTAAGAATCCTACTGATGAGCTAGTACACTAAATTGAAGAAATACCACGTCTCGATGTGTTCTACAGTCTGAAGCATAGGGCTCTGGTTAAAAGACAGAGAAAGAAGAGGAAAATTGATCAAATTCCTCTTTTAACTCCTCAGGTAGAAATGATGAACGTGGTATGGAAATCAGAAGTTAATCCCTCCAAGGATTTAACAAATCTATCTCAGTATGCAGGAGCTTACACAACGGTGACAATGGATAAAGCCTCAGACGTTAGCCATTTGATGAGAGAAAAGGATCAGACAATTACCCAACTTGAGGTACAATCGACAGAGCAACAACAAAAGATAAATCAGCTTGAACAACAGTTAATAGAGCACATGCAGCAAAATGAGTGATTAAAAGAGCAACTGAAATTGGAAAAATAGAGAATTGATGAGCAGACTCTCCATAAACAACAGGAGTTGTCTCAGGAGTTGAGCAGGCTGCAGATGTTAAGTGAGCAGGAGAAGAAAGTAAAAGAAGATCAAATCGCGCAAATGAAAGAGTATATAGATCGATATAAGAGCTATCCACAGGTAAGCGAATTCAGAACATAAGCCTTGGAAATAACCAAAGATTTTTCCCAACAGATGGATATTCTTTGTCACAATATATCATTGGCCAACCCCTTATGCGATATCTCTACATCAATGATCGAGAGCGAAGTAGATGCCAAACTTGAATTAGATAAAGCATATGAAAGGTTAACCAATTTTCTATCCTGATAAGATTCCAAAGAAGGAATGGCTGCCAACTTGCCTAGAATACAAGAATCACATAAGGAAATCCTGTTTTCCAAATGGGAGTCCCAGTTAATGAAAGCTAAGAGAGAAACCTCTAGATGCAGAACTGCAATGAATGGGCTGATTGAATTGATAAATAATAGTTTGCATATGTCTAATTTGATCATCGATTGCTCTCCTGGTAAACTCCCAAAAGCAAAAGCATTGGAAAAACATTGGAAACAGGAGCTGGCGCATAGGGAAAATTTGATCAGAGGAATCCAAAGCTTGACATGGGAAACATTCTAGTTTATCCTTGTCAAGCCACATAGCCAACAGATGGCCATGAAATGTCTTTTGGATGCAATCAACTGCATAATCTCTGAACTCTCTGTTGCCACCTATACAACTCAGCTACACTCCAGGATGAGTCATCTTCCATAAATCCAACCTATGCTCGCAATCTGTCAACTGCAATCACAGGAAAAGACACTGATACAATGAATTCATTCAACCACCATAGCACTGCTATTTTCATGATGAATCCGAGTTTTATATGTTTATAGTTAAACTAGCGCATAGCGATTTTTATTAATTGTTTGTTGTTATTTCTAGTATTTGAAGCCCTTTCATGTATTTAGAAAGTGTTCACAATTTGTATTAAAACTTGACTTGGGAGTTGCACTACTGTACTTCCAATATTTTTTTTATTAAAAACTGAACCAAAGTTCTGCATTTTTGTCAAAGAGGCTTTTATAAGATTTGCACTATTGCATCTTTTGAAGGTGTTCTCAAATAGGAAAGCAGAATCTAAATGTTGTTTACATTGGGAGAATTCAAATGCATATGGTACTATCATCTCTATTTTTGTCTTATTTCCCTATGTGAATGAACATTTCTCAACATTGCTATTATATATATATATATATGTTTTTCAAAGCAATTCTTTAACTTGTCATTTTTTAATGTTTTAGAGTTTTTATATTTTGGATATATATGTCAGTGATATATATTATGATCAATGCGATAATGCTTTTTATTATTACTTTATTTAATTAGTTAAACAAGGTAATCATCATATGAATGCATATTTCTATTTTATGAATAAGTCATCTTTATGGTTATTTGTTTGATAGAAACAATAAAAAATCGTGTTGTTAGAAGGATACCAGGGTTAGATTAGTTATATTTGTATATTTTTGCATTCTAGAATAAAAAACTTATCACTTTCATTATACATTACAAACCAATCACCCATCAACTCATATATCACTAGGAAACTGGTCCCATTACATCCAGTCGGATCCACCACACCGAACGGAAAAGGAGCTGCACTAAGGTCCGAACTGGGTGGTTTTTCCCAATGTTGATGCAGAGATTTTAAAGGCATCAACAAGTCCCAACATTAACTTATCCTCTAATCCTCCCCAACTGGAAGGTGTGCGTCACTTCTACCTGTACAAAAATTCAAACAGGCTCATTTGTAGTGATGTATGATAGCTATTGTTGTAATGAAATTCAACCAGATGTAAGTAATCTTCCCATTTGGAGGGCTACTGCATCACATAAGTTCACAACATTTCTTCCATCACCTGATTTACACGCTCCATCTGCCCGTCCATCTGAAGGTGGTAGGCGGTGCTGAAATTTAATTGCGTACCTAACCCTTCAAATAGAGCTTTCCAGAAGGTTGATGTAAACTTTACATCATGATCAGAAATTACAATTTTTGGTATTCCATGTAATCTAAAAATACTATGCATGAATATGTTGGCAATTTGTACTGCCTTGTAGGTGGATTGTATAGGTATGAAATGGGCCAATTTTCTTAATTTGTCCACTACCACCATTATCGACTCATTTTTCTTTTTTATACCTGAGTAGTTCTGTGATGAAGTCGAGGGAGATGGTGTCCCATTTCCATTCTGGGATCGGTAGTGGATGCAGTAATCCAGCAAGATGTTGGTGCTCTATTTTTACTTGCTAACATTCCAGATAGTGAGTCAAATATTCTGCTGCATTCATTTTCATACCGGGCAGTAATTAATTTTTGGTATTCTGGGTGTCCCGCATAGGGACTCTTATGATGTTCATCCAAAATTAAATCTTTAATGTTGTTTTGGTTAGGCACATACATTATTTTATTAGAAATGAGCATACCTGCAGGACTTACTTCATATCCTAGCTGATGTTTATGGTTGTTTGTAATTTGAGCTTGATTTCCTAAAATCTGGTATTCTGGATCCTGCTTGGCTTCTTCGTTAATCTGCTCATTGAAGGTGGTTCGCACCTCACTGTAAGAAATTTCATAAAGACATTGTACCTTTCAACTTAAGGCGTTTGTGACACACTTCTCCTTTCCTTTCAAGTGCTTTATTTCAAAATCAAAATCCACTTAAAAGTTCTACCCATCTGGCTTGCCTGGCATTCAAAGTGGGCAGCTTAAAATAATTACTCAAGCTGTGATGGTTAGTCATTAAAAGAAATTTCTTACCCATCAAATAGTGCGCCACATTTTTTGTGCATGAATGGAAACTGTTAATTCTAAGTCATACGCTGAGTATTTCTGTTCGTGTTCCTTCAACTTTTTAGATTCATAGGTGATTACTCTACCTTCTTACATTAAAACACCACCAACCCCTTCTTTGCTAGCATCCGTACACACCACATAGTCCTTATTTGGATTTGCAATGCTTAAGATTGGTGTGATGTTAAGTAAATTCTTGAGCTTCTCAAAGCTCTTTTTCCATTCATCTGTCCATTTAAACTTTTTTCCCTTCTTCTGTAGGGAGGTAAAGGAATATGCCACTTTGGAGAATCCTTCAACAAATCATCTGTAGTACCCTGCCAGTCCCATAAAAGATCTTATATCCACCACATCCTTTGGTACTGGCCATTCCATTATGGTCGTTATCTTTTCGAGGTCCACAACGATTCTGTCTCTGGTAATGATGTGGCTTAAATACTAAATCGGTACTTTAAAGAAATCAAACTCGCTAATTTTTTCATACAATTGATGTTCCTTGAGAGTATGCAGCACTATTCTAAGATGCTCTTTATGTCCTTCTATACTTCAGGAATAAATCAATATATCATCAATAAAAATTAATACAAATTTATCTAAATACTGATGGAATATATTGTTCATTAGACACATAAAGGTTGTGGGGGCATTGGTCAGCCCGAAGGGTAACACCACAAACTCATAATGTCCATAGCGAGTCCTAAAGGTTGTTTTAGCTATGTCCTCTTCCTTGATTCTGATCTGATGGTATCCTGAACGTAGATCAATCTTTGAAAACACTGTCGCACCCTTCACTTGATCAAATAGCTCATCTATGCGAGGTAAAGGGTACTTGTTCTTAATGGTCAGCTTATTTAGCTGACAGTAATCCATACACATACGCAGGGTTCCATCCTTCTTTTTGACAAACAGTATGGGGGCTCCCCAAGGTGATATGCTTGGGCGGATATAATTTTTATCCAACAGCTCCTCTAATTGCATTTTTAATTTCGTCAGCTTTAATATACTCATACGATAAGGAGCTCGGGACACCGAGGTTGCGTCTGGTACCAGTTCAATGGTGAAGTATATGTCTATTTTTGGAGGTAATCGTGGAATTTCTTCAAGAAATACATTGGAAAATTTTGTATCACAGGTATACTTTTCAAGGAAACAAACTTGTCTTTTGAGTTGGCATAACCCACCTAAATCGTGTAAATCTGGCATCCTTTTCTGATGCACTTTCCTAATTGAGAGGCGGTTATTGGTCGTAATTTTAGTGGTATCAAAATGCCTTGAATTTCCTACTTGTTTCCTTCTCATCCTTGTAGCAAATAGCTTTTGTTTTACTGTTTATGAGGGATCAGTCATTTTCCAGCCAGTTCATGCCTATTAGAATGTCATATGACCCTAGGGGTAATACATTTAGATCTTCCACCAAATGCTGACCTACTATTTCTAATGGACAGTTGTTGACTTTGGCAAACACATGTTTTTCCCCCTGTTGCTAGCTGTACTAACCAAGGATTTTTGAACTTGATAGCTTGTAAACTACATTGATCAACTATTTTAGGATTAACATAACTTAACGTAGCTCCTGGGTCAATTAAAACAGATATAGTGTGGTCAAATATTTTACCTTCGAATTCCACCATAGTTGGCTGGTATTCTACCTGATGGTCTTCAAGGGTGGCATTGATCTTTAGAATACTCCTGGCTACTTCTCCTACTGTGGATGCCTCCTGAATCTGTGAAATTTGTTCAGTGCCCTTGCAGTTGGGACAATTCTTAATGTAATGTGGCCCTCCACATCCCCAACATTGTACTGGGGGTCTTATTGTTTCTTCAACTTCAGTTCTGCCTAATTGCTCATTGGATTTGGGTTCATTGGGAAGTCTAAATATGGACTGATTCCTATTCAGATTTCTGTTTATCTATCCTCTAGGAGGTCCTCTATTGATGTTTCTCTTGTTCCCTTTGTTGCCAACATAAAACTTATTGCCCTTTTTGTCAATCCATTTTTTTCCCATCACTTCTCCTTTCTGCTTGCTTTGTTGATAACATATCCGAGCCTTTCGTATGACCTCATCCATTGTTTTCAGGTCATCGATCTCAATACGCTCTTTCATGAACAATGGTAAACTACTAATAAATCGTTGCACCTTTGAATTCTCTTCTCGTACGTAGGCAACATAACGAAGTAAGGAGGTAAATTTTGTAATGAAATCATCCATTGTTAGTTGTCCTAGTCATAGGTTGTGAAACTGCTTTGTTTTTTCGTCGTAGAACCGTTTCGTTAAATATATTTCTTTAAAATATATTTGAAACTTTTCCCATGTTATGTTCTACTAATTCACCCCTTGCACAATCTTTACCTTTTCCCACAACAAGGTGGCTTTCCCTTGCAGCTAGAAAATGGCCAACCGAGCCTTTAAATTGTGGTCATATTCATACAGCTGAAAGTACTTATTCATATTAATAAGCTATGCTTCAGCTGCCTCTTCTGCTTCACGTCAAAGAAGGGCAATTTTATTTTCTGGAATTCTCCTTGTAGTTTTGTCCTCTGCCTCTTTTGTGTTTTATGGTCTGAGGAATTATCAGATTTTTCCTATTGATTTTCTTCCCATCCTTGTGTTTCCACATCCTCTATCTGATATTCTTGCTCTCTTGACATGTGCCCTTGTTCTTGGCTGGGAATCGGTTAACGCCAATTTTGCTTATCTGACAGACTTTTCATAATCTTCTCTTATTCCAGCATTACCCTTTCATTGTCAGCCCACAATCAGGCCATCTCTCTCTTTAATTCTTGTACAATTTGCAATATTGTAGGATTGGTCTCAGGAAAAGTTGTATGTCCTAAGCTTGTCATGGTTCTACGGGGTATGTTATCCATCCTTCTCATGTTAGTTGCTCCTACTTGTTTTTCTGAGTAATCACAACACTATCAGTCATTAGTTTTTCCAGATGCCTTAGTTTGGTAACCTTGGCTCTGATACCACTTGTCACATATCTATATAACTCAAAATAAAAAAATTTAACAAAAATTACCATAGATCTTTACCATATATATCATTCCACTTACCTACTATACATATTAAGTCTGTTGGTTAATATTCATATAGCCAAGAACTAATACACAATACATTTCGCATACGTTTCAATATGTTTCATTTAAGTCTGAGTAACTTTATTGATTAATTTAGTACATAGCTTATACGGAGGTATTAATGTCAAATTGCTCTGCTTCCAAGTTGTGGCGGGAGTAGGCCTCAACTCTCTTCCCCGTTGCCCTCTAGCTGTCAATCCCACCTCATTCTTCTCACTGCATCACCAGTGTACACTCCTTCATGCTCATCTGATGGCTGATGGGTCTTCTATTAACTTCAACTGAGAATTTTGGAGGTCTTGTTTTACATTCATCACCTCAGCTCTCGGCTCCTAGGCTTTTGGGTTATGATACCAGGGTTTTTTTCTCAGGTGGTTTGTGCAGTAATGGTTATGGTTTGGCAAGAAGTGAGGGTTCCAAGCATATGGTTCCATCACCCATATGCGACCCTTATCAGGTAATCACTTAATCGGTCTTTCATTTCCCGTGAGTTTCTATAGTTTGCAGTTTAATGTTATCCAGTGACTTGTTTTCTTTTCTGAAATTGATTTGTAGGTTCTCCAGGTGAAGCCCCAGTGCTCCAAAGATACTCCAAGGTAGATTCAACCAGTTTTTGGCACATCTACATTCCCATACAACCATTCAGGTGGTTATTCCTATACAGCCATTCAGGTGGTTATTTCGGGTCTTGGGTTTATCTAGCAAACCCTTAGGGTTAGGCTGGAAGATCCCAAGTCCTACTCCGCAATGTTTGATTATCCTGTTTGTCATGGAACTTTATCGAACCATAATGAATGCATTCTGTAATTTGTCTTGACTGGTCCAATTTGATATATAATGCTATTGGAATGATAGTTCAACAATTTGTTTAGTATAGTTCTTATTTGGTATTCATGGAGCTTTAGCATCTCTCTGGTTGTGTGAGTAATATGCTTGTTCTTTACCTTGTTTTTATTTTGTTCAAATATGAATATGGCTCAGTTTCTCATGTATGATATTTCGGTGCCCCCATCACGTTTTGGGTTTTGTTATTTCAATTTTTTCTACAGTGCATGTCTAGAATTGATGAATACTATCTGCAATTTCTGTTTTTTATCGTCATATACATATATATGTTTTTCATTCTCGAAAATGTGAACTAGGGCTTGGATTCTTGCCCTGGGCCATGGGCGTGTCTGGTCTTAAGGGTCCGATTTTTATTCCTTAATCATTTGTTGGCACTCTCTATGTCTATGATGCATCTTGATTTTTATAGTACAACACTATCGTATGGTTAGAGGGTTTCTTTGCCAATGATATAAATTGTTTCATTTTAGATTCATAGATAACAAATGAGCAGGATTCGGCCCGAGTTTTTCATCTATATTTATTGTATGGGTTTAATTCTGATAAAGAAATACTACGTACTTCATTCTTATTAACAAAAGGTAAGCATTGTTCCTTTATAGTAATACTGGTTTTGTTCAATTTATTCTTTCCTTCATCAATATGTTTCTGAGTCTGTACTTATGAAAATTTGTGTTTCTTGGATCTATCTTTTAACTAGAAACTACTCATTTGACGGTTTACTAGATTATTTGTTCTCCTGCTTTTCTAGATATTACTGTATAGTATAACAATTCCAAGATTTCAATAATAGCATTTTCCAGAACTACTCATTCTACTATACAAACTCATAACTAAAATAATTTCTCCAAGTTGATTTACTTACTTGAAAATAGTCTTAAAAGAAAAATCAACTGTTGAAGTCACCTCTATAATTTAACAGATTTCAATCCTCCCAACCATGAGACTTGCCTTCAGGTCCAAGTCTCCCCCCGAGCTTGCTCACAAGACCGATGTCTTCTTGCAAGGCTTCACATACAGTGCCTCAGCTATCTGGTCACCACCAGACTTAGCCTCTTTTCCCGTCTGACCTCTCAGCATGTCCAAAATATTCTCTCCCTTTCTCCTCTTTTACTCTCAGGTATCCTTGTCTACCCTCTTGAGTCCTTTCTTTGGAGAATTCATAATCAGGGAGGTAGTTAGGGTTAAGAAACTCCCTATCCTAATTTTCTTGATACGACAAGTTACAAGATTTATTAATAATCCGAAATAGTTTTTCTTTATAATTATCAAATTTAAATACTTAATTCAAACAATAACCATAATATCCAGTTTTGTTTTTACTGCAGTAAAATAAAATAATTACAGTTTTCTAGGGACATCACATCTCCCCCCAGAAATCAAACATCGTCTCGATGTTTTTTTGCTGCAAACAGACCTAGAAAAGCTTCCTTCATGAGTTTCTCATCCTCCCAGGTGGCCTCATCTGGCCCAAAGTGTTGCCATTGCACTTTAACCTGGGTGATAACTCGTTTCCGCAGCATTACTTCTCTCTGATCGAGTATAACCAGAGGTTCGACCAAGAATTCTCCTTCTGGCTCGACCTACAAAAGCAGAAAATTTTAGTCAGTTTTTACTACAATTAATATCTTGTATGACTTTATTAGCGAAAATAATTTTACCTATATATCTTGCCAACTGATTATATGTTTAGAATCGTATACATAGCTTTTTAATACGAATACATGGAAAACATTGTGCACCTGAATGTGGCTAGGCAAGGTGAGCTGGTATGCCACTCGCCTCACCTGTGTCAAAATCTGAATTGGGCCACAAAATCAGGGTGCTAACTTAGAACAACCACTTCATTGTATGGTACTTGTTTTGGTGCGTACATTTACATACACATGATCCACTACTTGGAATTCCCTGAAATTCCTTTTACGATCAGTAAAGTTCTTTTGTCGATCTTGAGTGGCCCTTAAATTTGAACAAGCCTTCTTAACCATTTCTTCCATTTCCTTTAACATTTCAGGTTCCAACATCAACTTATCCTCTAATCCTCCCCAACTAGAAGGTGTGCATCACTTGTGCTTATACAAAAATTCAAACGGGCTCATTTGTAGTGATGTATGGTAGCTATTGTTGTAAGGAAATTCTACTAGATGTAGGTAATCTTCCCATTTAGAGGGTTGCTACATCACATAAGTTCGTAACATTTCTTCCACCAGATAATTTACCCGCTTTGTCTGCCCATCTATCTGAAGGTGGTAGGTGGTGCTGAAATTTAACTACGTACCTAACCCTTTAAACAAATCTTTCCAGAACGCTGATGTAAGATTTACATCACAATCAGAAATTATAATTTTTGGTAGTCCATGTAATCTGAAAATACTCTGCATGAATATGTTGGCAATTTGTACTGCCTTGTAGGTGGATTGTATTGGTATGAAATGGGCCAATTTTCTTAATTTTTCCATTACCACCATTATCGAGTCATTTTTCTTTTTAGACTTGGGTACTCCTGTCATGAAGTTGAGGGAGATGGTGTCCCATTTCCATTACGGGATCTATAGTGGATGCAGTAATCCAGCAGGATATTAGTGCTCTATTTTTACTTGCTGACATTCCAGACAACGAGTCAAATATTCTGCTACATTATTTTTCATACCCAGCCAGTAGTAGTATTTTCGAAGTGCAGTGATTAATTTTTGGTATCCTCGGTGTCTTGCATAGGGACTCTTATGATATTCGTCCAAAATTAAATATTTAATGTTGTTTTGGTTAGGCACATACATTATTTTCTTATAAATCAGCATACCTGTAGGATTTATTTCATATCCTAGCTGATGTTCATGGTTGTTTGTAATTTGAGCTTGCTGTCCTAAAAATTGGTATTTTGGATCCTGCTTGGCTGCTTCTTTAATCAGCTAATCGAAGGTGGTCTGCACCTCACTGTAAGAAATTTCATAAAGACAGTGTACCTTTCAACTTAAGGCATCTGCGACCTAGCTCTCCTTTCCTTTAAAGTGCTTTATTTCAAAATCAAATCCACTTAAAAGTTCTACCCATATCGCTTGCATGGCATTCAAAGTGGGCAACTTAAAATAATTAGTCAAGTTGTGATGGTCAGTCATTAAAAGAAATTTCTTACCCATCAAATAGTGCGCCACATTTTTAGTGCATGAATAACAGTTGTTAATTCTAAGTCATAGGCTGAGTATTTCTATTCGTGTTCCTTCAACTTTCTAGATTCATAGGTGATTACTCTACCTTCTTGCATTAAAACACCACCAACCCCTTATTTGCTAGCGTCCGTACACACCACATAGTCCTTATTTGGATCTGCAATGCTTAAAATTGGTGTGGTGGTAAGTAAATGCTTGAGCTGCTCAAAACTCTTTTTCCATTCATGTGTCCATTTAATGGTTTTTCCCTTCTTCTGTAGGGAGGTAATGGGATAGGCCACTCTGGAGAATCCTTCAACAAATCATCTATAGTACACTGCCAGTCCCATAAAATATCTTATATATGCCACGTGCTTTAGTACTGGGCATTCCATTATGGTCTTTATCCTTTCGGGGTCCATAATGATTCTGTGTTTGGTAATGATGTGGCTTAAATACTGAATCGGTACTTTAAAGAGATCACACTTGCAAAATTTTGCATACAATTTATGTTCCCTAAGAGTTTGCAGCACTATTCTGGGATGCTCTTTATGTTCTTCTATAATTCAAGAATAAATTAGTATATCATCAATACAAATTAATACAAATTTACCTAAATACTGATGGAATATACTGTTCATTAGACACATAAAGGTTGTGGGGGAATTGGTCAACCCGAAGGGTAACACCACAAACTCGTAATGTCAATAGTGAGTCCTAAAGGTTGTTTTAGCTATGTCCTCTTCCATGATTTTGATCTGATGGCATCCTGAACGTAGATTAATCTTTGAAAAATTTGTCACACTCTTCACCTGATCAAATAGCTCGTCTATGCAAGGTAAAGGGTACTTGTTCTTAATGGTCAGCTTATTTAGCTGATTGTAATCCATACACATACGCAGGGTTCCATCCTTCTTTATGACAAACAATATGGGGGCTCCCCATGGTGATATGCTTGGGCAGATATAGTTTTTATCCAACATCTCCTATAATTTCATTTTTAATTCTGCCAACTATGGTATACTAATATGATAAGGAGCTCGAGACACCGGGGCTAGTCCAGGTACCAGTTCAATGGTGAAGTATATGTCTATTTTTTGATGTAATCCTGGAATTTCTTTAGGAAATACGTCTGGAAAATTCCATATCATAGGTATACTTTCCAAGGAAATAAACTTGTCTTTTGAGTTCGCATAACCCACCTGAATCACGTAAATCTCGCATCCTTTTTTGATGCACTTTGCTAATTGAGAGGCAATTATTGGTTGTAATTTTAGTGGTCTTAAAATTCCTTGAATTTTGTACTTGTTTCCCTGCTCATCCATGTAGCATATAGCTTCCTTTTTATAGTTTATAAAGGACCAGTATTTTTCCAGCCAGTCCATGCCTATTAGAACATCATACGACCCTAGGGGTAATACATTTAGATCTTCCACCAAAGGCTGACCTACTATTTCTAATGGATAGTTGTTGACTTTGGCCAACATACGTCTTTTTTCCCCTGTTGCTAGCTATACTAACCAAGGATTTTTGAACTTGATAGCTTGTAAACCACATTGATCAACTATTTTAGGACTAACATAACTTAACGTAGCTCCTGGGTCAATTAAAATAGATATAGTGTGATCATATATTTTACTTTATAATTCCACCATAGTTGGTTGGTATTCTGCCTAATGGTCTTCAAGGGTGGCATTGATCTTTGGAATACTCCTGGCTACTTCTCCTATTGTGGATGCCTCCTAAATCTATGAAATATTTTCAGTGCCCTTGCGGTTAGGACAGTTTTTAATGTAATGTGGCCCTCCACATCCCCATCATTATATTGGGGGTCTTACTGTTGCTTCAACTTCAGTTCTGCTTGATTCCTAATTAGATTTGGGCTCATTGGGAAGTCTAAATCTAGACTGATTCTGATTCAAATTTATGTTTATATGTCCTCTCGTAGGTCCTCTATTGATGTTTCACTTTTCCGTTTGTTTCCAACAGAAAACTTATTGCCCTTTTCGTCAATCCATTTTTTTCCCATCACTTCTCCTTTCTGCTTGCTTTGCTGATAACGTATTCGAGCCTTCCATATCAGCTCATCCATTGTTATTTTTCCTAATCGTAGGTCATGAAATTACTTTGTTTTTTTGTCATAGAACCGTTCAGTTAAATATCTTTCTTTAAGATATATTTGAAACCTTTCCCATGTTATGTTCTATTCATTCACCCCTCGCACAGTCTTTACCTCTTCCCACAACAGGGTGGCTTTCCCTTGCAGCTGGAAAATGGCCAATCGAGCCTTTAAACTGTGGCCATATTCATAGAGCTAAAAGTACTTATTCATATTAATAAGCTAGGCTTTAGCTGCCTCTTCTTGTTCACATCAAAGAGGAGTGGATTTATTTTCCAGAATTCTCCTTGCAGTTCTGTCCTCTGCCTCTTTTGCATTTTATTCTTTGAGGAATTATCAGACTTTTACTCTTGTTTTTCTTCCCCTCCTTGTGTTTCAACATCCTTTGTTTAATATTCTTGCTCTACCGACATGTGCCCATGTTCTTGGCCGGGAATCGGTTAATGCCGATTTTGCTTATTTGGCAGAATTTTCATAATCTTCCCCTATTCCAACATTAACCTTTCATTATCAGCCCACAATCGGGCCATCTCTCTCTTTAATTCTTGCATAGTTTCCAATATTGTAGGATTGGTGCTATTTGGTTCTTCTCCCAATTGTACCTGTACTTCAAGGTTGGTCTTAGGAAAAGTTGTAGGTCCTATGCCTTTCATGGTTCTATGGGGTGTGTTATCTGTCCTTCTCAAGTTAGTTTCTCCTGTTTCTTTTTCTAAGTAATCACAACACTATCAGTCATTAGTTTTTCTAGATGCCTTAGTTTGGTAACCTTTGCTCTGATACCACTTGTCATATCTCTATATAACTCAAAATAAAAAAATTTAACAAAACTTACCATAGATCTTTACCATATATTTCATTCCACCAACCTATTATACATATTAAGTCTATCGGTTAATATTCATATACCTGGCAACTAATACATGATGCAGTTCACATACGTTTCAATATGTTTCATTTAAGTACGAGTACCTTTATTGATTAATTTAATACATAGTTTATATGGAGGTATTTATGTCAAACTGCTCTACTTCCGAGTTGTGGTAGGAGTAGGCCTCAACTCTCTCTCTGACTGCCCTCTAGCTTCCCCTCCCGCCCCATTCCTTGTAATGCATCACCAGTGTACACTCCTTCATGCTCATCCGACAATTGATGGGTCTTATATTAACTTCAACTGGGAATTTTGGAGGTCTTGTTTTACATTCATCGCCTTAGCTCTCAGCTCTCATGCTTTTGGGTTATGATACCAAGGTTTTGTTCTCAGGTGGTTTGTTCAGTAATGGTTATGGTTTGGCAAGCCGTGAGGGTTCCGAGCAGATGGTTCCATCACCCATAGACGACCCTTATTAGGTAGTCCCGTAATCGATCTTTCATTTCCCTTGATTTTCTATAGTTTGTAGTTTAAAGTTATCTAGTGACTTGTTTTCTTTTTTGAAATTGATTTGCAGGTTCTCCTAGTGACGTCCCAGCACTCCAAGGATCCTACGAGGTAGATTTAACCGGTTTTTGGCACATCTACATGCCTAGATCTTCAATGAGTTTATGGGTATGTTTATAGTCTGGTTCGCGGTCTTCTAATGACCAGGTAGAGAGACTGACAGTCTCTAGTTCTTTGGATTATCCCTCAGAAGGATTTCGGTTTCAGTTGTGATATTTATTTAATGCACAGGATGTATATATATATATATATATATATATATATATATATATATATTTGAACGAAAGGGTTTATACCCTTGAGACTCGCCATTGTGGTTGTTTTTAAGTTATATCTTTGGTTTAAGGGAATGCCTATACATCCGTTCTGGTGGTTGTTCCATGTCCTGAGTTTAACCAACAAACCCTTAGGGTTAGGCTAGAAGATGCCAAGTCCTACTCGACAACATTTGATTATCCTGTTTGTCTTGGAACTTTATCCAACTGTAATGAATGCATTATGTAATTCCTCTTGACTAGTCCAATTTGATATATAATGCTATCGGAATGTTAGTTCAACAATTTGTTTAGTATAGTTCTTATGCGATATTCATTGAGCTTTAGCATCTCTCTAGTTGTCTGAGTAATGATGCTTGCTGTTTACCTTCTTTTTCTTTTGTTCAAATATGAATCTGGCTCGGTTTCTAATGTATGATCTTTCAGTGCCCTCATTACATTCTGGGTTTTTTTATTTCAATTTTTTCTACAATGCGTGTCTAGAATTGATGAATACTATCCGCAATTTCTGTGTTTTATTGTTATATACATATATATGTTTTTCATTTTCTAAAATGTGAACTAGGTCTTGGATTCTTGCCCTTTCCCATGGGCGTATCTGGTCCTAAGGGTCTAATTCTTATTCCTTAATCATTTGTTGGCACTCTCTATGTCTATGGTGCATCTTGATTTTTACAGTACAACACTATCATATGGTTAGAGGGTTTCTTTGCCAATGATATAAATTGTTTCATTTTAGGTTCATAGATAACAAACGAACAGGCTTCGGCCCGAGTTTTTCATCTATATTTATTGTATGGGTTTAATTCTGATAAAGAAATACTATGTACCTCCTTCTTGTTAACAAAAAGTAAGCATTGTTCCTTTCTAGTAATACTGGTTTTCTTCAGTTTATTCTTTCCTTCCTAAGTATGTTTTTGAGTCTATACTTATGAATATTTGTGTTTCTTGGATCTATGTTTTAACTAGAAACTACTCATTTGACGATTTACTGGATTATTTATTCTCCTACTTTTCTAGATATTACTGTACAATATTAAAATTCCAAGATTTCAATGATAGCATTTTCTAGAACTACTCATTCTACTATACAAACTCATAACTAAAGGGATTTCTACAAGTTGATTTACTTACCTAAAAATAGTCTTAAAAGAAAAATCAACTGCTGAAGTCACCTCTATAATTTAAAATATTTCAATCCTCCCAACCATGAGACTTGCCTTCTGGTCCATGTCTCCCCTGAGCTTGCTCACAAGACCAATATCTTCTTCCAACGCTTCACATGCGTTGCCTTAGCTATATGGTCACCACCGAGAGGATTCTGAGAATATTGTTCCATGACCCATACAGGACCATTATCAGGTAATCACTTAATCAATCTTTCATTTCCCCTGAGTTTCTATAGTTTGAAGTTTAAACTTTTCCAGTGACTTGTTTTCTTTTCTGAAATTGATTTGCAAGTTCTCTTTAGAAGTCCCAACACTCCAAGGATATTCCAAGGTAGATTCAACCAATTTTTGGCACATCTACATGCCCATATCTTCAATGAGTTTACGAGTATGTTTATCGTCTTGCTCACAGTCTTCTAATGACCTGGTAGAGAGGCTGACAGTCTCCAGTTCTTTGGATTATCCTTCAGAAATATTTCGGTTTTAGTTGTGATATTTATTTAATGCACAGGATGTATATCTCTCTCTCTCTCTATATATATATATATATATATATTTTAACAAAAGCGACTATGCACTTGAGACTCATCGCTGTGGTTGTTTTTAAGTTATATCTTTGGTTAAAGGGAATGCCTATACATCCGTTCAGGTGGTTCTGGGTCCTAGGTTTATCCAGCAAACCCTTAGGGTTAGGCTGGAAGATCCCAAGTCCTACTCAACAACGTTTTATTATCTTGTTTGTTTTGGAACTTTATCAAACCGTAACAACTGGATTCTGTAATTCCTCTTGACTAGTCCAATTTGACATATAATGCTATTGGAATGTTAGTTCAACAATTTGTTTAGTATAGTTCTTATGCGGATTCATCGAGCTTTAGCATCTCTGGATGTCTGAGTAATGATGCTTCCTGTTTACCTTCTTTTTCTTTTGTTCAAATATGAATCTAGCTCGGTTTCCCATGTATTATATTTTGGTGCCCTCATCACATTCTGGGTTTTGTTATTTAAATTATTTCAACACTTAGTGTCTAGAATTGATGAATATTATCCACAATTTCTGTGTTTTATCGTTATATATATATATATATATATATATATATATATATATATATATATATATATATATATATATATATATATATATATGTTTCTCATTCAAGGAAATGTTAACTAGGGCTTGAATTCTTGCCCAGGTCCATGGGCGTATGTGGTCGTAAGGGTCTGATTTTTATTCCTTAATCATTTTCTGGCACTCTCTATGTCTACGGTGCATCTTTATTTTTACAGTACAACACTGTCGTATGGTTAGAGGGTTTCTTTTCCAATGATATAAATTGTTTCATTTTAGGTTCATAGACAACAAATGAATATGCTTCAGCCATAGTTTTTCATCTATTTTTATTGTATGGGCTTAATTTTGATAAAGAAATACTGTGTACCTCATTCTTGTTAACAAAATGTAAGCATTGTTCCTTTCTACTAATACTGGTTTTGTTTAGTTTATTCTTTCCTTCATAAGTATGCTTCTGAATCTTTACTTATGAATATTTGTGTTTCTTGGATCTATGTTTTAACTAGAAACTACTCATTTGATGGTTTACTGGCTTATTTATTCTCCTACTTTTCCATATATTACTATACAGTGTTACAATTCCAAGATTTCAATAGTAGCATTTTCCAGAACTTCTCATTCTACTATACAAACTCATAACGAAAATAATTTCTCCATGTTGATTTAGTTACTTGAAATCACTCTTAAAACAAAAATCAACTGTTGAAGTCACCTCTATAATTTAACAGATTTCAATCCTCCCAACCATGAGACTTGTCTTTAGGTCCAAGTCTCCCCCTGAGCTTGCTCACAAGACCGATGTCTTCTTACAAGGCTTCACATACAGTGCCTCAGCTATCTGGTCACCACTAGACTTAGCCTCTTTTCACGTCTGACCTCTCAGCACAGTCCAAAATATTCTCTCCCTTTCTCCTCTTTTACTCTCAGGTATCCCTGTCTACCCTCTTGAGTCCTTTCTTTGGAGAATTCATAATCAGGGAGGTAGTTAGGGTTAGGAAACTACCTATCCTAATTTTCTTGATATGAAAAGTTACAAGATTTGTTAACACTCCAAAATAGTTTTTCTTTATAATTATCAAATTTAAATACTTAATTCAAACAATAACCATAATATCCAGTTTTGTTTTTACTGCGGTAAAATAAAATAATTACAGTTTTCTAGGGACATCACATCTCCCCCCCTGAAATAAAACATCGTCTTGATGTTTTTCTACTGCAAACTGACTGAGAAAAGCTTCCTTCATGAGCTTCTCATACTCGCAGATGGCGTCATCTGGCCCAAAGTGATGCCATTACAGTTTAACCTGGGTGATAACTCATTTCCGCAGCATTACTTTTCTCTGATCGAGTATAACCAGAGGTTCGACCAAGAATTCTCCATCCAGCTCGACCTACAAAAGCACAAACTTTTAGTCATTTTTTACTACAATTAATATCTTGTATGACTTTATTAGCGAAAATCCTTTTACCTGTATATCTTGCCAACTGATTATATGTTTAGGATCATAAACATAGCTTTTTAATACGGATACATGGAAAACATTTTGTACTCGAATGTGGCTAGGCAAGGTGAACTGGTATGCCATTGGCCTGACCTGTGCCAAAATAAAAATGGGCCATAAACTCGGGTTGCTAACTTAGCACACCCACTCCATTGTAAGGTACTCATTTTGGCGTGTACCCTTACATACACATGATCCCGTGCTTGGAATTCCTTGAAATTATTTTTTCGATTGGAAAAGTTCTTTTGTCAATCTTGAGTGGCCCTTAAATTGGAACGAACCTTCTTAACCATTTCTTCCATTTCCTTTAACATTTCAGGTCCCAACATCAACTTATCCTCTGGTCCTCCCCAACTGGAAGGTGTGCGGCACTTGCATCCGTACAAAACTTCAAACGGGCTCATTTGTAGTGATGTATGATAGTCGTTGTTGTAAGGAAATTCGACCAAATGTAGGTAATCTTCCCATTTGGAGGGCTACTGCATCACATAAGTTCGTAACATGTCTTCCACCACCTAATTTACTCACTCCATGTGCCCGTTGATCTGAGGGTGGTAGGTGGTGCTGAAATTTAACTGTGTACCTAACCCTTCAAACAGAGCTTTCCAGAAGGCTGATGTAAACTTTACATCACGATCAGAAATTATAGTTTTTGGTAGTCCATGTAATCTGAAAATACTCTGCATGAATATGTTGGCAATTTGTACTGCCTTGTAGGTGGATTGTACTAGTATGAAATGGGTCGATTTTCTTAATTTGTCCACTACCACCATTATCAAGTCATTTTTCTTTTTAGACCTGGGTAGTCCCGTGATGAAGTCGAGGGAGATGGTTTCCCATTTCCATTCCGGGATTGGTAATGGATGCAGTAATCTAGCAGGATGTTGGTGCTCTATTTTTACTTGCTGACATTCCAAACAGCGAGACAAATATTTTGCTACATTCTTTTTCATACCTGGCCAGTAGTACAATTTTCGAAGTGCAGTAATAAATTTTTGATATCCTGGGTGTCCCGCATAGGGACACTTATGGTATTCGTCCAAAATTAAATCTTTAATGTTGTTTTGGTTAGGCACATCCATTCTTTTCTTATAAATCAGCATACCTGCAGCATTTATTTAATATCCTAACTGATGTTCATGGCTATTTGTAATTTGAGCTTGTTGTCCTAAAAAATGGTATTCGGGATCCCGCTTGTCTGCTTCTTTAATCATCTCATTGAAGATGGTCCGCACCTCACTGTAAGAAATTTCCTAAAGACAGTGTACCTTCCAAGCTAAGGCATCTGTGACCAGGTTCTCCTTTCCTTTCAAGTTCTTGATTTCAAAATCAAATCCACTTAAAAGTTCTACCCATCTGGCTTTCCTGGCATTCAAAGTGGGCTTCTTAAAATAATTAGTCAAGTTGTGATGGTCAATCATTAAAATAAATTTCTTACCCATCAAATAGTGCCGCCACATTTTTAGTGCATGAATAACAACTGTTAATTCTAAGTCATAGGCTGAGTATTTATGTTCGTGTTCCTTTAGCTTTCTAGATTCATAGGAAATTACTCTACCTTCTTGCATTAAAACGCCACCAACCCCTTCTTTGCTAGCATCTGTACACACCACATAGTCCTTATTTGGATTTGCAATGCTTAAGATTGGTGTGGTGGTAAGTAAATGCTTGAGCTACTCAAAGCTCTTTTGGCATTCGGTTGTCCATTTAAAGGTTTTTCCCTTCTTCTGTAGGGAGGTAATGGGATAGGCCACTCTGGAGAATCCTTCAACAAATCATTTGTAGTACCCTGCCAGTCCCATAAAAGATCTTGTATTTGCCATGTCCTTTGGTTTTGGCCATTCCATTATGGTCTTTATCCTTTCGAGGTCCACAATGATTTTGTCTTTGGTAATAATGTGACCTAAATACTGAATCGGATCTTTAAAGAAATCACACTTGCTAAATTTTGCATACAATTAATGTTCCCTGAGAGTCTGCAGCATTATCCTGAGATGCTCTTTATGTTCTTCTATACTTTGGGAATAAATCAGTAAATCATCAATAAAAAATAATACAAATTTTTCTAAAAACTAATGGAATATATTGTTCATTAGACACATAAAGGTTGCGAGGGCATTGGTCAGCCCGAAGGGTAACACCATTAACTCGTAATGTCCATAACGAGTCCTAAAGGTTGTTTTAGCTATGTCCTCTTCCTTGATTCTAATTTGATGGTATCATGAATGTAGATGAATATTTGAAAACACTATTGCACCCTTCACCTGATCAAATAGATGGTCTATGCAAGGTAAAGAGTATTTGTTCTTAATGTTCATCTTATTTAGTTGACAGTAATCCATACACATACACTAGGTTTCATCCTTATTTTTCACAAATAGTACTGGGGATCCCCAAGGTGATACACTTGGGCGGATACAATTTTTATCCAATAGCTCTTGTAATTGCATTTTTAATTCTATCAGCTTTGGTATACTCATACAATAAGGAGCTCGGGACACCGGTGCTGCTCCTGGTACCAGTTCAAAGGTGAAGTCTATGTCTATTTTTGGAGGTAGTCCTGTAATTTCTTTAGGAAATATGTCTGGAAGATTCTATATCACAGGTATAGCTTCCAAGGAAATAGACCTGTCTTCTCAGTTGGCATAACCCACTTGAATCGTGTAAATATGGCATCCTTTTTTGATGCACTTTTCTAATTGAGAGGCGGTTATTGGTCGCAAGTGTTGGGTGCATATAAGGTGTCTTTTAGAACTCCTAATTATCTCACATTAATTATCAACCTGAGTGAATCTTTTCGTTTCAAGAGTGTACACAATATGTGCAAGTGATGGAAATCATTATATCTATAGAGAGTAATACCTTAAGATAACTTATCAATTTCATTACAAGAATAAACAGATCAAACAATAAATCTAAAGCTTGTAAATTCAAGGAAAGTAACCTATCTAAGCATCAAAACTCAATCTTAATCAAAACCAAGACTCAATCTCAATCAAGAGATTCTAATTGCAATTACATCAACCGAGTGCACCGTAGCAATAACAGATCTCTTTCAGTTGAATCTAAACTACTGCATAGAAATAAAGCATCTAATCTAATCAATAACACTCTGTATTTTTAATGAACAAGAAATAATTCTCATCTAATGATTAATTCACTCCACAACATAAATAAATGAAATCAATTGACAAAATTAAGAAGTAATGAAATGAATACACAAAATCCACACCGATGAAAGTAAATCAACTGTAAAATTATAAAGTAGAATGATTAAACTTTTAGTGAAGGAAAAGTAAAATTATAAAACATGGAATAGCAGTGAAATCCACCAGTGATTGGGCCCAAGCCACCAGCGAATACTACTTAACTACTTTAGAATATCGCAAGTGAACAACAACTCAAATTATGTATTAATCATCAAATTCAAATGTCATTACAACACGATGTGTTCTTCAAAATCACGCTCCGTATATTAAAATTACAATTGAAGTAAAAAGGCGAGATGTTTCCTCCTCTCTATTCTCCCTATTATCCTCTAATTCTCCTTATATCCTCCTCTATTTGATCTCTGTTTTCATTTAAATACACAGAGAGGAAAGGGAAGTTGCAACAAAGATGATTACAAAAATGGTTTCCATTACAAATTTGGATTCTAAAAAGCAAACTGATTAGAAAGATCATATCTGAAAGATCTTTCCATCAACATTCAGCAGGAACAAGTCAAATTTCGTATTGCAACTAGAAGAATTTGGAAAATGGCTGCAACAATAAATTTGAGAAAATCGTCTTCGAAGAACCTTTCGTTTCTCTTAATACAGACCGAATTTTGGAAAACTACTCATGAAAAAACTAATTTGGTCTGTTCTGGACAAAACCCATGTTTCAGATTTTTCAAATTCTCCTTCATTTCTCCTAAACGTCCAATGCAAAACCATCACTTCTTATTCCAACGAATTTCTGAGTTGGAATGTTTAATTGTGAGTTAGAGATCAAATTTTCTATCTGGAAAAGATCTTGGAGGCTAAAATCATGAGTGATGTTATAACAAATCCATTAATAAACCATCTTTGGTAAAATCATGCATAATAATCATTAATTTATTAAAATTAAAGAAGAAAAATAGTATTTATCCATAAGAGCATAAATAATTATAAAATGGAATTATATGATAAATTATGATAAATGATGTGATAAAGAATGGTATAAATGGGTGAAATAGACATGAAAAAGTGATAATAATAATGACAAATTAGTGGCCCAACATACCCCCAAACTGAATATGTTACATGTCCTCATGCAAACCCAAAGCCTCTATATTAACCAAGCTATAAGAAATGTTCATCCCAAGTCATGAAAGTAATGGAACAAATGAGTTCTTCCTCAAATAATGAATATTCAATTTTAGCAATGTTGATGAAGGTGTAACAATTTTCACATTGACTTTCAACCATATGTATAAGAAGTTGTAGCAAAATATGATATAAGTAACGACAAACTTCATTAACCATTTTCTCAAAAAATACAAACCAAATTTTGTTGAAATTTGGAAAGAAGATTTCTACTATATTAATGCTTATCTAATCCAAAAATCATATCATTTTGATGCACGAAACATGACATATAAGTAAAATGGTTGTAGGTGATAGTGCGTGATTTCTGAAATTTTACAAACTAATTTAACTTGAAATTTTCTGGGTTTTTTTACTTTAATGATACCTCTTTTTTATTACAAAATCACAAGAATTCAGTTCATAGTTTCAAAGATATACACAAATCAATTTCTGGACTGTATAAAAATGAAATTGTATGCCTTAAAGGAGAAAAAAAATAGAAAACATCAATCATGTGTAGCAATTCCTTCCTCAAACTGGAGAACTAGCATGCCCTCATGCAATAGTAGAAAACAAATTGAGGTGATCGCTACAATTGTGGTTGAAATCTATGCTTGGTGTAAAACAACATGGAATAAGAGAGGTTTTGAGAATAAATAAGGAGATCGGTGGATGATGGCATGATCATAATAAGTAAATGAATGAAAGTAACACTCCCCCAAACTGAAAGTTTCTAGGTCTCTGAAAAATGGGAAGTGGTAAAGATGTGGAATGAATTATGATAAATAATGCTCAATGGATTTTCATGAAATTCTCCTAAACTTTTAATAAATTAGAAACTTATGTTATTTTACCTCAATTTTTACCTACAAAAACATGTGGAATAACATGTATGGAATGATATTTGTTGAAGCTAATGTTGGCTGAGATGATGCTAAAAGTGATGCAAAAGGTGGAAGCCATGCAAGCACATTATATCTACGAGTTGCTCAAGCCTCTTCTGTTAGTTGCAATAGTGTGGATTCGCTGTGAATAGAGTTGCCCACCATACTTGTTGTTCTCATGTAAATAATTCACTACTCTGTATGCAATTTTCTTGAATCCACAGTTTTAGTTTTGAACAACAACAAATAAGTCGCATGCAAAAATTTCAATCAGAAAAAACTTTTGTATAAATGCAATAATAATATTTTGTCAAATCAACAAGTTATGGTGGAGTTCGGTAATTATTACACACGCTATTCCATAATGCATATCTTCCCCCCTCAAATACGAAAAGGGCGCCCATGGCCATAAAGCATAGGAAAAAGAGAAATGACGTTTAGGATTCATAAATGCATTAGGAAAATCAATCAAGGCATAAATATAGAAAACGCAATCAGAGCAGTACAGGTCAGAAGATGTGAAATGCCCGTAAAATAAAATAGGGATTTAGATCATTATGTAAATAGATATTTACCTTAGGTGGAAAAATATGATGAAATCATGACCGACAATAAATGTTAATGGCTGGTGGTAGAGTGATTGGACAACAATGATATAAAGCGTATAAAGATATAGTTTACCATGCATGTTGGCTAATTGAATTAGAAATGTTGTTCAAATAATAAATTCTCCTTTAGAAATGAATCCATAGGTGGTAATAGGATAGAGAGTATTTGGTAGTGTAACATAGTACTTCAATACAACAAGCAGAGCCATTGCTACCAGCAAGCATTCATAGCCTCGAAAGGGTTGCTTTTTAATCCAAAAATGAGCTAGAGTGCTCCATTTACTACGTAGATGGTTTTCTATTTTTTAATAAAGAGACCACTATGCTGGCATAGTAACCAGAGAATCATAGTGCCATTCACTAGGATATAACAAAGTGATTAGGTTGGTTCGTGATGAGACCCCCTGTCCTTCTGATGGTTTTAATCATTAATAAAGTCATTACCTTGGTATGGTGGCCATAATGGAATGCCACCTGTTACACGCTTATGATCATGGTAGGTTGACCTGTGATGAAACCTCCTATCCTCTTTAAGATAGTGCTTGTTACATTTACATAGTTTTATATTTTAATGCTTTTATTGTAAAGAGAGGGGTGCTCATTTACTCCTTAAGAGTCAGGGATGGCGTAAGAAGTAAAAAAAAAATTCTAATGAAAGTTATGCTTTTCCTCTCATAGCATCATATCAAAGGGATTTATCCTTTTGAAAGTGTAAAAAATAAACTAGCATGGTATTAGAATAATAAATCATTTTATGATGTGTCTAAAGAGAAGATATTCAATCAGTTATTATATAGGTGCACCATGTTTGCTTCAGAATATAGATGACCATCAAAAGGTTTTATCATTCATAATGGTATCAATATTACTGTTTTTCTTTATCTTAGGCACAAATCCAACCAGATGGTTTTTTTATTCAAAACATAAAAAGAGAAATAAAAATGACAAAATGACTGGCGATGAAACAGTAAAGAGAAATCACATTTATTCCTAGAAAAACGCAAAAAAATGTTGTTCAATCAATTAAACAATCGTTCAATCATTTGAACAATAAAAATAAAAAACGCAAAAGTGTTGTTCAATTGATTGAACTACAATCGTTCAATAATTTGAAAAACAAAAATAAAACACTCAAAAGTGTTGTTCAATTGATTGCATTGTACTTCATGCCATGAAAGGAATTAGAAAAATGGGCCTGAGATGAGCTAGGAATAATCCCGCAAAAGGAAGGAGGTGTTGTTCAACAGCAAAATAATGTAAGGAAAAGGGTGTTGTTCAGAAAACACAAACTTCACAAGAAGAAAAAATGTTGTTCCAAAGATGGAACAACAACTGTTCAAAAGTGGGAACAACAAAACACACTAAGAGAAAAAGGTGATGTTCAAAAGTTTGAACATCAAACAACAAAAAGTGTTGTTCCAAAGTTGGAATAGCAGTTGTTCCAAAGTTGGAACAACAACTCGCAAAAAGTGATGTTCCAAAGTTGAAACAGTGAACATGCAAAAGTGTTGTTCCAAAGTTGGAACAAAAAACATGCAAAAAGTGTTGCTCGAAAGTTGGAACAACAAAAACACAAAAAGGTGGTGTTCCAAAGTTGGAACAGTAAAAACGCAAAATGTCGAAAAGTGTTGTTCGAAAATGCCGAAAAGTGTTGTTCCAAAGTTGGAACAACAAAAACACAGAAAAGTGTTGTTCCAAAGTTGGAATAGAAAAGACACAAAAATGTGTTGTTCCAAAGTTAGAACAACAAATACGCAGAAAAGTTCTGTTCCAATGTTGGAACAACAAAAACGCAAAAAAGTGTTTTTTGAAAGTTGGAAAAGCAAAAACATAGAAAAGTGATGTTCCAAAGTTGAAACAGCAAAAATGTAGAAAAGTGTTGTTCCAAAGTTGAAATAGTAAAAACGTAGAAAAGTGCTCTTCAAAAGTTGGAACAAAAAAAATGCAAAAAGTGTTGTTTCAAAGTTGGAATAGTGAAAACGCAAAAAGTGTTATTCCAAAGTTGGAACAACAGACAAACAGAGAAAAGTGTTGTTCCAAAGTTGGAACAGCAAAAATGCAGAAAAGTGTTGTTCCAAAGTTGGAATAGCAAAAACATAGAAAAGTGATGATCCAAAGTTGGAACAGCAAAAATGCAAAAAATTGTTTTTCCAAAGTTGGAACAACAAACACTCAAAAAAGTGATATTCCAAAGTTCGAACAACAAAAACGCAAAAAAGTGTTGTTCCAAAGTTGGAACAGAAAAAAACCAGAAAAGTGTTGTTCTAAAGTTGGAATAGCAAAAAAACAGAGAAAAGTGTTATTCCAAAGTTGGAACAGCAAAAACACATAAAATTGTTGTTCCAAAGTTGGAACAACAAAAACACAAAAAAGTGTTGTTCCAAAGTTGAAACAAAAAAAACACAAAAAGGTGTTGTTCCAAAGCTGGAACAGCAAAAACACGGAAAAAAGTTGTTCCAAAGTTGGAACAGCAAAGACGCAAAAAAGTGTTGTTCAAAAGTTGAAATAAAAAAAAAAATAGAAAAGTGTTGTTCCAAAGTTGGAATAGAAAAAACGCCGAAAAGGGTTGTTCCAAAGTTGGAATAGCAAAACCACAAAAAATTGTTGTTCCAAAGTTGGAACAGCAAAAACACAAAAAGTGTTGTTCCAAAGTTGGAACAGCAAAGACACAGAAAAGTGTTGTTCCAAAGTTGGGACAGCAAAAACACAAAAAAGTTTTGTTCCAAAGTTGGAAAAGTGTTGTTCTATCGCCAATGGAGTGGAAACTAGAACTTTGAAAGAAGCAACATCTGAAAGACATGAACATAAGGGAAATCAGAAAATAAAGAACACTTTATTTAAAAACAGTAAATAAATAAACAAATTAAGTTACAACAACTATGATGTTATTTTCTAAGGGAATATCAATTTGTCAATGGAAAAAAATGATCTCTTTGAAAAATGGTTTGGTAGTAGTGACATGAATCTTCAAATGGAAATAACTTCTCCCTTTCAATTGTTACGAAGTAATGAATTGGATGAAATTCTCTTGTTTAAAACTTCTTTCAAATATCACTCGTTCATAAATTGACCTTCTTTATTCTCCTAGGACCTGTAAAAAAATGAGTGTCTACCTGTAATAAAACATTAAATCATGGCGAAAGAGAGGTGATTGAGCTTTCCTAATCCAATAACTATGCAAAAAAATAGCAAGTAGTTACTTTGTAAAACAAATCCACGGAGAAAATAAAAAAGTAAAATTAACTTATTACCTGCAGGAGAGGAGTGACCAATCATGCTAACTTGCAATGATTTAATCATAACTTCTTTGTTTCTCATTCGATTTGAGTGATTCCAAAGCCAAATGAAAGTGAATTTAGAGGGATATGTCTAATAAAAGTAGGCTTTAAAAATTCCATGATATGATATGCCATTTTACTTAGAACGATATGCATAACAGTCCTTTTCGATTTCCCAGCTTAGACTGACAGATGATATTTTAAGCATACCTTTTTCGTTCGATGATGGATTGAGCTAATCCAAATTGGAAACTAAATTAAATTCATTTATTTATCTCCAATCGAAATAGGTTTTTAAGACAAGAAGAATTGATGGGTCAAATACTTTAATGAACAACTGGAAAAACAAAGTTTTAAGAGTGCTTATTTAGGATAGACAGTCAGTATTTGGGTCATAACATTCTCATACAATATCAAAATCAAGTGATTCAAATTTTCCTGTAAACTAGATTCATAGGGGAATATACCTTAGGAACATGTTTTAAAAATATAGTAATTTAAGCCTCCAAAAACTGACTGTCCCAACTCTATTCTTGAGCTGCCTACTAGACACCCTGTCAATGTTTTGGTTATAACGTTTTCGTTTCAAATCCAAATGGAGTGATTCAAATTGGGTTGGAAAGTACACATAACATGACTGTCCCGACTGTGTTTTGAGAGTTTTCATCAAGCCCTTAAGCCAAAAAAATATGATATTCAAGCAATTTTTCCAAATTGGTGATAAAATGAATATTAGTGTTTGTAGAACTGCTATTTTCATTAGAATACATCTACACTCACAAATAAATTAAAATATTTATCACCGATGTTGATTTCTGCAATGTGTTGCAACAAAAACAACTATTTTTACATAATAATAAAAATGTATTTATTTATGTCCTTATTTATTTATTTTCTACACTAACCTACTCTTCTTTGAAAAATGAATATGCTTATGTATAAGAGTACTTCCAGTGGAGCCATTTTTGAAATAAGGCCTCCAGTATGTACATACCCAAATTTGAAAAATGCATGTTAATAAATAGTAGGGTATGAGAAGCCAACTTCCCTTGAAAATATGGTGCCAAAAATTGTTGAAGTGTGGAGTGAGGTTGCAAACAAATGATGGAGTGAAACCAATCTTCAATATATCCCTTAATTTCCTAAGTTCCCATAACTGTCATATCATGAACTTCTTGAGTTTTTAAAGCGGCTTGTTGATACAGGCTAGAGGAAACCTCATTTTATTTCATAACTTCTACAGTTTTTGGATTTGAAACATTCCCAATTTCAATATAAGTTTTCTGCAATGGTTCATGTGAGATATAATGGGTGGGAAGGGTAGGTAAATTTTTCAGTTCAACACTGTAAGAATTTTGTACTGTTTTATTATGGAATGAGTTGAGCAGGAAATTGTGTAGGGCATGGATCATTTTGATGATGTGGTTGATTGGGCTATGTAGATGATTTTGATGGGTAAGCAAGATTTTGTGGAAGATTTGGTGAAGAATATGGATGATTCTTTTGTGCTACAAGATGTGGGAGAGTATTCATGTAATCATAAGATGAACCATGTCAAACTTGTAGACAAGATTGGTGAGGGTTATATTGAGATTGACATGGCTTCCCTAGCACATGAGTATTCCATAATGGATTATGCAAGTAAGAAATGGGGAGGAAGTGTTTTGAACCATACATGTAAGCCACGATTTCCATGGTTTTGACATTGTTGAAGCTTCCCAATCTCTTTGATATGCTACTTTTATCATAGATAAGGAAGAGTGAGTATCTATGGGATGCTCCTTTTGGCAATGAGGGAAAAACACTTCTTCAATTTCTTGATTTTTCTGAACCTGTAAAACATCCAATTGTGAATTTTGAGAGCTAATAAAACCATATTTAAAATTTTCAAATAAAACATTGATTTCAGCTCTCATGTCTCCTCTTCTTGTAGTAGATTTGGAAAAGAAATAAGAAGCTTCTCTAGAATTCTTACCAGCCTTGGAGATTCCTCTTGAATAACTTATGCATAATTCACAAGCATCATCATATGATAACTGAAAAACATCACATCTTCCCATTAGATTTAAGAGTTCTAAAAAATCATCTTTGATTCCTTTATGAATGAGTGTTTTTAAGATCTCTTTTTTCAAATGCTTATGCTTTGATTTTTGAAGGTTGTAATGAAATCTCTCTACATAGATCTCCAAGCTTTCATCTTATCCTTGTATCATACTAAAAACATCTTCACCGGCCTTGCAATAGTCTTGGTACTTCTTCAAGAATATGTTCTTCATGTCCTCCCATGTTTGGATGCAATTCCCACCAAGGCTCATGAACCATCAGAGAGCTGCTCCTTTTAGAGTAAGAGGAAACACTTTCAACCTTTGATCATTACTACAATAATCTTATCCTCTACAAAGTACTTTAAACTCAAATAAAAATATATTTGGGTCTTCGTTTGCCAAACCATGAAAATTTGGTAGAGAAGATGGGGGAATTATGTGCATTTGTGTCACTCCTCCTAGATATTTGATAGGGAATTCAAAAGTAGAAATGTGAGCCATTTCTTACCATAATAGAAGATGTTGTTCATGTGTTTCTTTGAGACTCCTCCTTCAAATGTTCCTGTCAATTGGTTAGTGAAATGGGTGGTGCTTACATCACCACTTAAGTGAAATCATGAGATTTTTTTTTTCAAAATTTCTACCTTTTTTTCTTAGTCATTCACAAAGAAATTCAAACATTTATTTCTATTTTAATTCCTACGCAATTTTGCTGAAAGGAGGGCATAGGGGAAAAAACTTTACTTACTCGTACGTAGGTTCTTACCTTCCCTTTTTTATACCCAGTTCTTTCGTAGCAAACAAACATCAAACTTTTATTTTACTTCAATTCCTATGCAATTGAGCTGAAAAGCGTGCGAGGGAGAAAGCACTTTACTTACTCATACGCAGATTTTTACCTTCCATTTTTAATACCCAATTATTTCCCAGCAACAAATATCAAACATACATCACTTCTGTGAAATATCAACACTCTCCCCAACAACAATGCTAAAATTTTGAGTGCATATAAGGTGTCTTTTAGAAATCCTAATTGTTTCACATTAA